>CM051388.1:6077741-6152741 GCA_028015245.1 Cardamine occulta | reverse complement strand
AAGTAAATACTACATTCAATAAGTGGGAGATATCCGCTGTACAAGCAAAATCTACATATACGGATGAATATATCAACGTATGTCTGGAGAGATTATATGAACAGATAGTATTTCCATGTAGTAGCATAGCATTTATTTCTCAGAGTCACACATATGGCGATACAGCAATTAACACTATCATGGGCAAATCATCAGCTAACATTTCATAAATTGGTTCGTGGGCTACAGATACTAGCATATATCTTATGAGGAAAAATATTAGAATCAAAGTGCCCTGAAACTATCCGTCTTATCTAGCCTGGCAGTACCAGAGCTTGATGATTCGCCAACTGGATCAGGAGAAGTTGCTGCTCTAGAAGTTTCTCTTCTTTTCAGAGAAGTTGGCAATCCCGAGATCTCCTATAAAAGTAGCTAAAGTCCATCAACCTAAACGTGTTCATACCTATATCACAAGACAAAAACTAAATGGCTGAAACAATTCAATACATACCTTCATCAAATGCAACCTCATGTCAGCAGGACGAGTCTGATTTCCGATGCAGGCCATTGCAAACTTGGAATAGCTAAACAATACATCAGCAGCAGCTTGCTTCTTCTCATCAACCTAAAAGATATCATCAGCTCAACTATTTCAATAACAAATAACCAGCAAGACCAAAAACTCAATAACTTTTGTTAAGAATCAGAAAGAAAGAACAAAGAAGCGTCACAATCTCATGATTCGATTTCAAAATAGAAGCCATAAGACTATTCCAAGAGTGGTCATGATTCAGAGTTCAATAAAGACTAGTTTTTTTTCCCATCTTCTCCCCAAATTTTTAGGAAAAACGAATCCGATTTGATCCCTAATCATCTGAATTTGAAAATACTTAAGAAAACACAAAAAATAATCCGACAAAAGCCGAAGAATTAGAAATCAGAAGTCGCACCTCGTAATCTTCTTTCATGGCGGAGAAATGGGTTCCTCTGTTTCGCGTTTTCGCTCTCTGGTCTTGTGTTGAAGACAGCGACAACAGGTGACCAAAACCGAGCTCGCTGGTTCGAAATCTTAGTTATGACTTATGAGACAGTTCAATTCAGGTATTAATTCCTCTTGACTTGGGGGCTGAAAACAGAAATAAATACAATACTGTTTTGGTTACCATAAACCGACGTGTAGTTTATCCTGAGTGCATAAAAACAGCAAAGCATGTGACACCATCATGTTTTCGATCAAAGTTTTTTTTTGGTTTTAGGATTGATTCTTTTATTTATTAAACCTGATCAATTAGAATACAAACCCAAGTATTATTATTGGAAGGGTTTGTTCGATTTTAAGGTTTAGCATATGTTTTTTTGTTCAAGGTTAATCAAGGAGTTTTGCCTAATCTGAAGTATCCATAAATTCAATTTGTTCCTTTTCACAACATAAAAACATAAAAAATCAAGCTATCCAAAGAATAGGAAAACATAAAAAATAATTAATAAGAAAAGCTTAAAAACATAAATGTCTTTTGGTTTTGCGAAATTCACACAACATATGTAGTTCTCATATTATGCTCTTTAGGGGTTACTAACCAAACTTAATATGTCAAAATCTCAAAGGAGCAAGACCCTTGCACCAACACCAACAACAACTACCTAATCTTTTTAGCTATTATCTGTATAAATGAGACTCATGTACAAACAACACATCATCCACAAGCCTACTTGGAACTCTTTTCCCCCTTCGTTTTCTCTTTAGCTGCCGTTTTGATAGCGGTTTTAGCAAGTGATGATGGCTTCATGGCACTCTTGGGGTTAAGAGCCTTTCTAATCTTGAAAACAGTCCACGCCGTTCCGATAGCATGCCCTGCTGCTCCAAGCCCATCGTTTGTCGCTTGTGCTGTCTTTGCTCCATACCTACAAATCACATCAAATTATTAACCAGCTGAACGATACACGATTGAAACCACCATGGGTTTTTTTTAAGTTACTTACTTGTGATCGACTATTTCAGTAGTGACAGTTGAAGATGTTTTCATAACGTTCCTTCCAGCTACTTCAACAGCATCACAAACCTTGTCTATAAAAAAATAACATCCAAAATATAACATCAGAAAAGCATTTTCTAATAAACAATCATCATGATCATGAAGAAAGATATAAGCAACTTACTGAATCCATCAAGTGTTGCAAGAACCATTTCTCCAGGGAGAAGACCAAAGAGTTTCTTCCCAGCTTTGCTGTTTATCACAGGACTCGAGAAGAATTTAGAAACTTTTATAACACCAGAGAGCACACCATTCGCCACTTTCTCTGTCATCTTCGTCATCTTCTTCACTCTGTTACATATGTATAACTCAAAACCTCAACAAAGAAATGAGAACACATCGCAAAGATAAAGAATTGAAGATTGTACCTTTTGAGACGTCTCAAAGTTGCAGGATTAACTTCTCTCTCCTTTTCTGCCTTTGTCAACTTCCGTTTCATGAAATCATTTCCCCACATAAGCCGATCAATTGACCTGAACCAGCAGCGATCAGTTTCGCTGCAACTCCACTGTAATCCTCCACATTCGGAGCCAGAGTCGTCCAATATGCCGTACATTGCATCTCCACCATCTTTTTCCTCTCTCCCTTCAACTCAGCCGGCGACGTCTCTTTCGCCGCCGTCAAGTCCAAAATGTTGTCCTCCTCTTCCTTTTGTTTCTCCTTCGCCGTGAAACTGCTGTAATCCACTAAGATCTTGTCTAGCTGCTCTAGCAGCGGCTCTTGTCCTTTGGAAGCGATTGTTAATCCGTAATTCAACATATCGTTGTTCTCTTCGTCGTTTGGATGATCCGACGACCCGGATTCTTTAACGGGTCGGAGCGAGAAGAAGTAATGTGACTCATCGACTTTCACGGCGGGTGCATCTTTGGTCAACGGCCATTGAATCTCATCATCGACACGAGCGAAAACCGCGACGGTGATTTCTCCTTGAACAAGACGGAGAATCTCTAGATCACCGCAAGCAAGCTCGACGCTGTATGATTTGTCGATGAGATGGAGAATTGCGCCGTGGATTTTGAGAATCACTTCCTCCGTCGCCACGGGAGGAGCTGAAGCCAAATCGGAGACGGTGGGCTCCGGGAAGATATTGTTGACAAGATCATTCACATTAAGTGAAGGATAGAGATTATTCGTACAAGAGGAGGAAGATGAAGTAGGGAGAGGAGCGTCAGTGGTTGAAGTGTCGACGGCTGGGTAAAGCTTGGGAGCGGCTGCAGAGGATTCCATTGTCGCCGGGAATTATAATCGAAAGAGGAAGATAAAGGGAAATGAAGAAGACTTAAAAGCTATGTATATGAATGTGAACAAGATTTGGGCCAAAAGCATAAAAATGAAAAAGATTAGTGATGGAGGAAAGCGAATGTATTAGTAGGATTAACTATTAAGTAATCTGCTGTCAGAGATCTGAAGACGTGGGGGTTGCGTGTTTGAACTTTGAAGAGTTCATACTTTGTCTAAACCGGGCCGGTTTAAAACTTAACTATTCTTGGGGATTTTCCCGCGCTTATCCAATTTTTCTTTTTTGATGACTGTATAATGGCTTTCCCTTCTTTTTAGTGTCATATTAAAACAAAATTTCAAGAAATTAAGATGTATAATTGACTATGATAATGACAATCTGTATTTTTTTTTCCTAATGAAACTCTATTTAACAGTATAACCTTATCTCAGCCATGAGGAAAATTTGTTGTTTCAAACTGATTAAAAGGTTAAATCAATTATGATGGTGAAAATCTTTTTCTTTTAGTGTGTAAAAGTTCTTTTAGATTTGTACTGTTTTTTTTGTACAAAATAGTTAGTGATTTGATAAGAATGAAGTGAAATTATATAGAAGAAAATTTAATCTTCGGTTACCTTTTATTTTGCTAGTTTTTGCCAGAAATATGGTAGAGTTAATCAATTTGCATCTCAGAATTAAAAAAATAAAGTTCAAAGTAATTAAACTGTATAAATAACTAAAACAAATAAAATAGATACAGAGTAGTAGATAAGATTTGTTTCTAACATATCTGGATAACATTTTGTAAGATTTAATTAAAGAATGGTGTCAATTGTATTTTTTAATTTACAAAATAAATAACGAAATTTCAAAAATAATGATCATGTATACTGATTTTTTATTTGATTTTGACAGCAACATATATACTGATAATGATCATGAAAATCTAAAAGGTTACAGAGTTACTGTACTTCGTTGACCTATAAAAAATACTGTGCTAACAAAGTCAAAGTAATTTTATTTTTGGTAAAAAAACCAAAAGTTATTTTCGCCGGAAGAGATCATCTACTTGTTTGCTGTTTTGTCTGTAAGAGAAATTCCGGCGGAGGAAGCGATAACGAATCTTCCATGGATCCCATTTCTTCTTCTTCTTCTTCTCTTAGATGGAATATTCTTCGTCAAGCGCTTCTCCGTAGATCTGGTTGAAATTCCCTTTCTTCCGGCATTCCATTTCTCCACTTCATATCCTCGTAGCTAATTAGATCATCTCTAATTTTCATCAGATTCTCAATCTGAAGCTGAGATCAAGCAGATTTCAAGGAAAGCAACTCAAGGATTCAACTTGATTCCGTTCCAGATGGTGAATTCTTCTCTGGAATCGGATAATTCTCGGGAGGCATGCGTTTGCTACACAATTCCCGTCTCTGGTTCTCCGAAACTCTATCTAACGTTAGAATTCTTGCTATTTAAGTTTTGATCTGTAATGTCATCGGATGGAACAATGTTACGGCTTGTTCTTATCTTCTACATTTTCCACTCTTAACAACTTTTTTTTGGTCTGTTTCTGTAAATCTGTGCCAGACAAAGAGTGGATAATTGCAGTGATCTCAATGACTTCGAGATCTCTAATCGATACAACATTGATAATACTGGACTTGTCTGTAAGTTCTCATTCTCATGGTATCTCTCTAGTTGTCTCTTGTGTAATAAATTTGTGTTCTTGTTAGTTTTGACGACAACCCATCTCTGTGATGTAATCAGTTTTTATTTTATTTTGATCGAAGTCTGGTTGAGCAGACACTTATGTGTAGTTGGCTTGTATGCGGCTGATGTAATAGCTAACCAAACTATAAATGTATTCTTATCTTCTTAAACTTTTAGTATGTCATATTATATACTATGTAGGAATTAACCATGCTTCAAACGTTACAAATCAAATACATTGAGTTGCTTGGGGGTTTCAGTTGTTATTTGGTTTGTGAATCTCTGAATCCATAACTTAAGTTACTGTCATTGTTCCAGGTCAGTGGCCCTCGGAAGAAGTTCTAGCATACTTTTGCAAGTCTCAGCCAGAACGTTTCAGGTTTTGTGTATAGAAAACTGATTTGTATCTGTGTTCCATTAACTTCTTGTTCTTACATTTTACTTGGTTCGCTGAGATGTTGCAGAGGTAAAAGAGTAATTGAGCTTGGATCGGGATATGGATTCGCCGGTTTAGTTATTGCAGCTGCCACAGAGGCATCACAAGTGGTAATCTCAGATGGAAATCCCCAAGTAGTCAATTGTATCCTACTCTTAGTTTTGTGTGTATACATTGATGTACTTAACATCCAGATATGAAGCGTAACATAGAATCCAACTCAATATTTTTTTGGATATATTGATGTACTTAATATCCAGATATTAAGCTTAACATAGAATCCAACTCCATGGCATTTGGCAACACTAGTGTAAAAGCCATGGAGTTGCACTGGAATCAGCAAGAACTTTCAGAGTTAACCAACTCTTTTGACGTCATAGTTGCAAGCGATTGGTACCTTCCTCACTTTTCCTTACTCTCGATTTCAGTCTTCTGCTTTATCCATATGCTTTTTATCATCCCTCATCACAACACATATGTTTATGAATTCAACAGTACATTTTTCAAGGAATTTCATAAGCACCTTGCCAGTATCATCAAGGTGCTGCTTAAAGCCAAAGAACCCTCTGAGGCATTATTTTTTAGTCCTAAGAGAGGTGACTCTTTAGACAAGTTCCTGAAGGAGATTAAAGACATTGGTTTACACTACGTCTTAACTGAAAACTATGATGCACAAGTTTGGAAGTGCCATGAGAAGCTTGTGAAAGGAGATGACTCATGGCCTAACTATGACAAGAACCATTGCTATCCTTTACTTATTCAAATTACTAATCGTAGTTAGTGGATGAGTATCTCTTATTTGCGGCTATGGCTGGAAAATAAACGCAGGTATAACCCAATACCTTAAGCTTTATTTAACATATTGTGTGCTTGCTTTTTTTATAGATTATAATATCCAGTGGGTGGGACTTGAAAGTTGAAACCTTTTGACTCTCTGCAAGATGCTCTTATCTTCCTTTTTAGTATAGTGAGTTAGGCAAAGCCGTTCATCTAAAGAGAAGATATAGAACAATATAAATAATAAAAGCTATAAGATTCTAGATCAAGTGTACTGCCATTGATGAACTACATCAAGCCTTTCTTCATTCTAAATCCTGCTTTTTGAATCTATTTTCTAGTTGTCTTTTCTGGTTTTTCTAGTGCTGAAAACAAACTTTTCTGCACAATAATTTAATGAATAATAACCGTTTGGAAAATAATAGAGATGGCAAAGGAATCATTTGAGATGAACTCAGATCGTCTTTGTTATCTTGAAGAATCTTTGTTTTTTATGTGTATGACTAAATGTGATCCTCAATATGATTGGAGCCATTATGAAACCTTTTCTGAAAAACATGTACAGTATATCTTAATGTACACATCGATTTCAGAATGATACAAGACGACGAATCTAAATATTTCAATTGAACTTTTCCCTCAAACTGACAAGCTTTGCCTTACCTATTTAGGAAACTAAAATTTTTTGCCCCTTCTCTGTTTTTACATGTCTCTTAGTTTTTTTTGTCATTGTTTCACAGTAACTAAGGCTATAGGCTGATCCAACAAAAAATCAATGTTACAGGAAGCAAAATCACATAAAGGAAAACAAAAGAAGCGGTGTTTCTAGTAGATTCTCCAATGGCCATATCCGCTAAATAAGAATTCGTCAATGACGCTTCCTCTATCGGTTGTTGCGTCTCTGTACTCGGCTCAGTTCCAGAACCAGATACATCTCCTGTCTCTACAGGAGGTGGTGGTTCTCTTGAATGAAGACTTTAAACTGTTTCATACCATACAAACACATGATTCAAAAGCTTTGATCTTTATAAACCAAATTCTGTCTTTTTCTTAAATGTTTTACCTGGACAAGATGGGACAGAAAGTGATGGTGTAATCAGCATCACTACAAGTGAAAGTACTTGTGGCATCATCGTGAAATCGAATTTGTTAAGTAGCGTGATGGTTGTACACTTGACAGTGACACCTTGAGGAAAACAAAACAGAGGAGAAAGAAAACGATAATCAGCCGAAATTCTAAAATTTGAGTGAAAATGAGAGGAAACTTAGATGAAGAAATCGGAGAAATTGTTAACCAATCATCACGGAGTAACAAGAAGATGAATCCGAGAATAGAGGCGTAAGGTGGGAGATGAAGACGGAACAGAGCCATGAGAAGAAGACAGAGGACTGAGAAATCACAGAATCTCAAAGGGAATTTGGTTTGAGTGGGAGAGATTCTTTAATCATAAGGTCCAAATTTGTTTGTTTCTCTGCACTTGATACTGCTGTGTGTTTCTTTATATGTAAATTGGAATTCGATTGTGAAAGGTTGATTATGAATAAACAAATATAGCAACTTTCGGAAAAAAGCAAGAGAATAATGTTCGCAGCCTCACTATGAATATACCAACTTACTGTTAATAGTGTGATTACCCGCCAATTTTATAAGATTTTCCTCATAAGTTAAGATTAAAAATTTTTAGATTATAAAGCCATATTGGACGAAAAATATTGTTAAACTTTCATGCTATGTAAGTTGTAAAAACGATGGCGTTTTGTAAACCAACGGGCTATGTTGCAATATTTGCGGTTCTCCCATTTTAATGTTATTTTATTTAACAGTTTGAAAAGAAAAACCGGATTACCAATCAATTAATTCTGAAAGCAAAACTGTTATACATGTCTCCTACATACATCATAAAGACATAACATTTGTCTAAAAAATTACGAAGAACCTATCTATAACTAATAAATCTAAAACAAAGTGTTCCTTGGTACTTTGGAGCCCCACATAAGTTGCTCCAAAAATTGTCACCCTGAAGAATCTCTCTTTGACTAATTAACTCTTCTCTTCTGGCCATTCTTTTTTCCTTCGTATAGGTGAAAATCTAGAATGATGTTATTAAAAACGTCGCCGTACAAGTATTACCAAGCGCGTTGAACCGCCCAAAATGCCACGGCCAAAACGCCCGAGAACACGGCGGAGAGAGTTGGCGACACGTTTGGAGTTGCCGTAGAGTAGCTAACTTGTTCGGTTTGGAGTCCCTTCGTTGCACTCTTCACACTGAAGACAAATTATACAAGAAGACAAATTTAATTATCGCCAATTTGTTTTAGACAAATATTAGATTTATTTGCAATATGAACAGAAGAGGCGTGTTCGACCACACATGGCCACAGTTCACCGACGTTTGAAAGAAAAAATCTAAGTGTGCAACAGAGAACATTAGATATTTTGTGTTTTTATTTATTATGTTGATATAATTATGCCAACGGGTGAAAATGAAAATGTCGTCTTGTCTATGATTTTTCACAAATTGACAAAAGAACACGGTACAATATGAAAAAGCGTGCCATGATTTTTATTCGGTGACTTGACCTCACCTCATTCAAAACGTTTCAAAAAATAAGAGAGAGATAATTATTCATTTCCAAAATAACCAAAAAGAAATCGAACTTTTAAATGTTACAAAAAATCGAAACCGGACTTCTTCCAAGAGAATCAGAACCAAACTTTTTCATTTTTTTAAAATTGATTTGATAGGACCATCGGAACCAAACGTTTAATTAGCAAAAAAAAGAAATACCAAATTGTTTTTTTTCAAATATTAAAATTAGTGTTTCCATTTGAAGCAATCACATATTTTTCTTAGTAATTTTATGTTAGTTGTAAATAATAAAAATACCTTGGGTTAGGAGAAGGACAGAAAGTGATAACGTAATCAGCTCCGGCACAAGTAAAGGTGCTAGTTCCGTCGTCGTAAGCGTAACTGTAAGCTCTCGGGCACGCGTTTTTGAAAAACTCCGAGTACTCACTCGGCTTACACGTGTCCGGCGTTCCAAACTCGCCGCTACAGCAATAACGCGGCTCTCCAAACGCCTCACACGCGCTTTTGCAAGCCACTCCTTCAGACCCCGTCGCCGCCACTTTCAGCTGAGCAGGACACGGACCGTTGAGCTCCGCCACACAGCCGGTGCTGGTACAGTTTCCGGCGACGCCGTTAGAATCTCCCCCGCCCTGAGGAACAATGGTCATGGGGATGTTGTAACCGTCAACGAGACTGACGTCGTAGAAATCAAGACCACCGGCTCCGTTTAAGGTGAATTCAGCGAGTGTCGCCGGAGGTGCGGCTCCGGATCCGGAGCATTCGACAGCTGAGGAACCACAGTCTCCAGTGACGCAAGTGAATTTTCCGGTGGTTGCGTCTTGTGTGCAGAGAGTACGGCCCCAAATACGGCCGGACCAAGCAGCGGGGATTGGGATAACACGTGTCTCAGACGGGTTTAATGAAAATCCAGTGGTGGGTAAAGGAGCGATTCCGGCGCCGGAGAGAAGGCCAGGCCAGACGGTGTAGCCGCACTGGTTAACGACGGTGAAAGTGGAGGAAACACCATAGATCAAAACAAGAATTAGAAGAAGAAAGAGAGAAACTTGAGACTGACCCATTAGAGCAGAGAGTCACCAGAGTCTAAAGAAAGAACTTGGTTTGTGTTTGTATTGCCGGAGAGGATTTTTCCGGTGACTCTGTTTCTGCTCTGGTGAGAAATTAATAAAGAGTGTTAAATGTGTGGGCTTTGTATATGTAGTAAGTATACGTGAAGAGAATTTAGAAATTGGAGAGAAAAAGGTATTGGGGGGGATTGAATCTTATAGGGCTTTGAGATTTTTAGAAAGGTCGGCTTTCACGTGAGCCCATGCCGCCTTTGTCTATGTGAGTCGGCCAATGTGTCCGACATGTTCACGTTATTTAAAACAAAAATTCTCATTATAAATATGTAGGAAATTTTATTTTTCTGAATCATAGAAAATATTATTATATCATGTTCTTAATTTTTTTATTTGTATGATTCGACAATATGGGTTGCATATGGATATAATCAGCTTGATGTCGGTGATCTAAATAGAACTTTTCCTCCTTTCTTGCTAAAATAATATTAGTTTTTGATAAAAGATGATGATCCATTACTAAGTATCAGCTAATTTTGTTGGTTTGGTGGGTTACCGATCACTAACGCAGACTAATCACCATATATGAGTACATCGTTGTTAAGTAAATCTCTCACAATATCATTGTCTCATGGAGATTCTCTTGATTTTTATTAAGAAAACGTTAATCATTAGTTCAATACTATTTTAAAATCTATATAAATATTTCTCAACGGAATTCTCTACTTTTATTATAGTTATAGATACATTTATTTTGACATAACGACAGTTTTCTAACAATAGAATTTTGTTTTAAAACTCATAACAACATAATTTATTTATTTACTGAAAATGTGATTTGATCCGAGCAAAATCTATTTTATTACTATAGTTTAAGAAACGGAAAATACTATTCAATTCGAAGCCCCCGAAAAAACAAATAAGTTGTCAACAAAAAAATTGTTATTCAAACGTAGAGGCGGTGAACAAAAAAATGCTAAAAGAGAGACGTGGTGTGTGATGCATCCTAAGATTCCTGCCTTCTTCTCTCTTCCAAGGGACAGTGGGACACGGTCTTATTAAGACTCAAGAGTATCTATCTACTATCCACCCAAGTTGTGTTGTGTAACTGTTGTTTATTTAATTATTACAAGCTGACAAAATAATATATGATGATGATGTTTGCTATTACGTGCGCTGAGGCCTTTCAAAAATCTATATTGAAACTGGAACATAGAACAAAATACGATTTTAATTTATTTTATTTTGAGTTATTATAGGAAAGAGACACAGTGGCTAACGTTGGGGTGGGAATTTGTAAGATTTGTTTATAAAGGAAATAGAGGGTGATGGGTCAACGACATTCCATGCTTTAGTTGTGTGATGTAGAGATATCAACTTGATTGGTTGGTTCATGCTTCTTTCATTGTTACAAGTTATTTATATTTGATTGACCAGAACATGTAGCTAGTTTGAATTTTATATAGGTTTAACATAAGTACAATTAGTAGAGTTTTGGTTGATTGGATGGAACGTTATGATAAACACCAGCAGACGTGGATGATGTTTAACCTAATCAGGTTTTTATGTGTGTATATTACTATATGCTAACCAATGATTATTTGATTATGTGGTTTTATGTGGGTTTCCAGTTTTCTTTTAGTAATATTCGTCATCACTCTTGGATTTTGCTAAACATGACTGTAAATTAGGTTCAACCTTCAACCGGACGGCTGTGACAGTACAAAGCAGGTAAAGATCAACACATCAGAGTGATGTCAGTACTTAAAACCTCGTCCACGAGATCATGTTAAGACAAAACGAGAAGGCACCTTATCAGTAGCACATAATTGGGTTCTTACGCCGGCTAAAAACATTCTTTATTGGTGAACAACCGTGTAATTGCAAAATTATCCCACCAATTTACAGGTTTTTAACAAGTGATAGTTCTATTCTACATCAAAACGCAAGAGAAGCTTTATAACATTTGGACCAATAAAAAAGTCTACGAATTGCACAAGGTGCTACACCAAAAGAACCAAAGATTGGATACATCTTGTGTCAAAAATTGTGGCAATGAGTTAAAAGTTTCGAACCTGTAACTTCTTTGTTATCATGCTATAGTCAAACATCCAGTACAAAGGAGCAACAGTTGAAAAAAGGACAAAACTCAAACTTAATGACATAAGCAAACATGAGGTCAAAATTCCAAAAGAAACAGAGCATCCAATCCATTCATTAAACAACTCTAGCTAAACTTATATAGTTCATAACAAAAAAGGATCACTCTCCGTATAATATTAATAATAAAAACTCAAAAACACCAAAAGGACCAGGCAAATTCATTCCCATCAACAAAAAGATAAATGAAAACGAAGAGAAATATATACTAACTATATTACTCGATTCAATTTCATTCTTCTTATCTTTGTTGATTAGGAAAAGCAATCAAGCCACTGAACATTCCTTGGCAAAGTGACCTTCCTTGCCGCAATTGAAACACTTACCGTTACCTCCACCGCCGCTTCCTCTCCGCTCACAGTCACGAGCCAAGTGACCAGAACCACCACACGTATAACAAGAAGGCGGCTGTCTCTTGCTCGCACAATCTCTTGCTATGTGACCTAATCCACCACATGTATAACAAGATCCACCACTACGGTCACCGCCGCTTCTGGCGTTACCAGCCACCTTCTGATTACAATCCCTTGCAAAGTGACCAGCGTTACCGCAATTGTAACAGTTGCCTTCCTTTGCAGCTCCGGCGGATCCACGGTCACCGACGCTATGACAATCCCTAGCAATATGACCAGCCTCACCACAAGTGTAACAACCTTCTCCCCCAGCTCCACGTTCACCATCGCTACGGCAATCCCTCGCAATATGTCCAGCCTCGCCGCAAGTATAGCAACCGCCGCCACCGCCACCACGCCTAGCACCGTTACCGCGAGAGTTGTTCTCCTTCGTAAGAGGAGCACCACCGGGAGCAGTGACATCGACGGCTTTAGTCTTACCGTCAGTTCCTTGCGTGATGGCGAACTCAACGGAATCGCCGATTGTTAAACTTCGGAAACCTTCAGAGACGATTGAGGATTGATGAACGAAAAGCTCATCGCCGCCTTCGTCTGGAGTAATGAATCCATAGCCTTTAGAATCATTGAACCAATTAACCTTACCGGTAGATCTCGCCGCCGATTGATCCTCTAACGCCATCGGATATTGAAGTTGATAAATTAGGGTTTTTTTTTATTAGAAGAGCCGTACGCGAGTTGTGGATATATAGAGGTTGATAAGATTAAATCTATGAATTTAAGGAAATAACAGAGAAAACCCTAATTAGTGGAATGTAATCAAAACCCTAATTGACTCGCCGCCCAAATTAAAATTAGGTGGAGGATTCTTCGGGAGTGGGAAATTTGGGGGACGCTGCCACTTCAATTTCTCCTCTATCGGCGTCGGTTATCAGGTGTGCCCGCGTCCACCCTGGCTTTTAACTGTAACCGTACGTTTTTAATCCTGTCGCAATGCTTATCCTTTAATGCGACTGGGCCCATAGTTGAAGTCAATATTGGGCCTAATTGTTCGTAGTGCAAGATTTTCACTCACATGGGCTTAATCTGGACTCGGTATGATTTCTCAATTCGATATGATTTACATCAGCGATTTCAAGATGTTTTCTTCAACTGTAAAATCTGCAGATTGAAAACTAGCCAAATAACATCTACAGATAATTTAAAATTTGGAAGAAAATTTCAGCTCACAACTACAAAATGTTGTGTTCCCATTACCAAAAGCCAATATACGAATTAAATATTAAATTTTGATAATGGTGGGTTGTAAAAAAAAAAAAAAAAAAAAAAAAAACAGAGTCATGTACATGAAAATCACTAGATGTGGAACCAAGTCCAACTATTTCTAATCCGATCCAGAGACAGTGGTTGAATGGAAATTATAAGTGAAAGCCTCTGGATCCTCTAGACTGATAAAGCTCGAGTCTGCTCTTAGATTCACACAACAAAGCTTCCATATCTTCATCTTCCGTTACATTCGTTTGCTTCGATGCCCACTCCAAAACCGATAGTACTTCGTCATTCGCAAACTGCTCACTGTCAGGTACGTTCATCGCCACGTAGCTCAGTAAAACCATCGCCGGAATCTGAACTCCGTTCTCTCCGAAGTACGCTAGCTGCACCAGAAGATTCGATCCTCCGGCATCGATTATCGTCTTCGAGTGATCTTTCCCTAAGAAATTATCCTCCGTCGCGAATTTGGCCAGCGCAATCGCTGCCTCCGCCACTAAATCTGGTTCTCCGTTTTCGAGGAGTTTAACCAGAGGCTCGATCATATGTGTCTCCGCTGATTTAAAAGTTCTAGCTAGGTTTCCGATGGATCTGACACAAGGGATGAGTAAATCGGATCCGGCGTCGGCGTTTTCAACGATTCGGAATAATTGGTCAACAACCATTTTGCACGCCGGTGAAGTGCGTCTGAAAGCTGATCTTCTCAGATCTGAGTTTACTTCAGCTACGGCAGTTATTTCCATTATAGCCATAGCTGTATTGTACTTGGTCTTTTCGTCTCCCTTATCCAGTAAAGCCGCAAAACAGAGCAAAGCTCGTGACTCCGTGATGACTCGGCAGATCGATGCGTTTCCTACAGCGAGTTTCCACAACGCTCTCGCCGCCATCGCTTTCATGTAGGTCTTCGTCACCGGATCTTCAAGCTCCCTACCTCTCGTGACCGACGCGTTCCGCGATTGATGTACCATACTGTAAGACTTGATCTGTGAATTCAAACTATAGCTCTTCTCCGGCAGCTTTCCCGGTGATTTCTCGTTCTCACCGGTAACAAATTTGTTCGATCCAACTGCTTTCATCGCCATTGTAGTCGTAACGATGCTATGCATCTGATTCGTCATCGGATTCGAGATTCCCATAGGATTAGTATCGTCGTCTTCGTTCACAACCGGCAAATTCTCTTTACTACTGATTTTACTTGCCATGACGACGGCGTGATGCATCGACGTGGCTCTGCCCGCAACAACGGCGTATTTGCTATGTTCTTGAACCGTTTCAAACGCTAAATGGCTCACGAGCAGCCGAATCACGTTGTTTTGAGCGAAGAGCTCTTGACATTTGGCGTGATTTCCATCAACAAGTTCGGAAACAGCCCAAGCCACAACGGCTTGAACTCTCATCGAACCTTCTTTAAGAATACTCGAAAGCACTGAACAAACACCAAGTTGAATCATCTGCTCCACACTTTCCGGGTCACGACCCAATAACCCGATTGCTCTCGCGGCGTTTTCTTGACCATCGATCTTCCCTTCTTTCAATAGTTTCAATAAAGGGTTGACTCCACCTTCCTCCACTATCAATTTCACGTATCTGTCGTTATCTCTCGCTAACGAAGCCAACGATGCGGCGGCGTCGGATTTATCTTCCGGTGAACCGGTCATTAAAACCGCAATTTGTTCCCAAATAAAGCATAAGATTGGTTCGTTGGCTGCAATCGGTGGGAGACCTAAGAAACCAACCCCTTCGTCGTCGTCGTTACTGGCGGGAGTTGAGACACGGAGGAGCCAAGAGACATCACCGACGGAGTTTTCTAACTGGGAAATCATTTTCCGGAATGCTGCGGCGGGGATTATGTTGAAGAGACGCATTATGTAGCCATCGTCACGGCATCTTTGGACCATCGTCAATGCTTTCTCGAGAACGTTTTCAATCTCGTCGATGATACGGCGCGTGGGACGTTCGTAGAGGTCGGAGCTCGCACGCGCCGCTTGACGGAGAAGAGCAGCGAGCTTTTCCGTCTTGGACTTGATATCGGCGCATTCTTGCTTGTTGATTGTGGCTTCATCTCCGGCTTTTACCACTTGGTCTGCAAGTTGAATCGGTCGAGACAATAGCTGCTTCGCTAGATGATCGCCCATAGATTAAAGCTGGTATAGCTCTAGGAAATCAGAAACTGGTTGATCTAAGTTTTAAAGATAATCAAGAAACATTAGAACTTTTGTTTTTGTTGGGTTTGGTCTCTCAAACACGGTTTTCTGTCATTTCTATGTATTTCGTACAGAACACGCCGGTCGTCGCCGGCTTTCGCTGTCGGAGTAAATTACTTACTTTATTGGTCATTTACCAAGTCGTCGTAGCTCTTTCCATTCTTTTTTTAATATTACGCATATTCCATGTACATATTATTATAGTCATCTTATATCATATTATCCGATTTTGTAATGTAAATGAACATACACTCATACAGTATAAGATGATAGGAGGCTTGTTGAATCAGACGAAATAGGACATCGGTGCCGGTACTCGATTCGAAGCAAATGTGGCTGGACGCCGCACTCCTGGCACCTAAAAATGCTTTTTTCGCGTACTCTTTTTTTGTGATTTCCCGGTAGGAATTGGGAGGGATGTTTTTAGTATAGATCTTTTAAGCGAACCACTAGAAAGAGTCTTTGATTGAGGATCATCTGAGATGGATGAGCCATCTCCTTTCCATTGCCAGTCAAGCCTGCCATTCAACAAGCTCTGTTGTGGTCATCAGACTTTATTATAAAATCAGTAACGGAAAATAATCCATTGCTCCGTTGACTCTTTCAAGCAAGGCTTCCTTGTCTCAGAGGCCCCTTCAACCGGCTTCAAAACTCGCTATTCTGCTGACGATTTTAGCCTTTATATATCACCCCGAATGGAGTACTCAAGTTGAACCGGGCGGACCTTTGGAAGGGTCTGTTCGAGAACTTCACAACTTCACTCGAGGGCTAACCTCGAAGGGTTTCCTCTCTTTATTCAATAGAACAGCAGCCAACCACCGAGGTTCCTCACTAGATATATAGGACTGGTACCTTCGGTCTCTTGCGACACTCCGACCAATGTTGCCGCTCTGTTCGCTTCTTTTTCAATGACGGTAACAGACCAACCTTCAATGGTAGATAATTATCAATTTGACTTAGGAGGTTCCGATGCAAAGGCCACACCTGTGGTTGATTGCCTCCGCCACCTCTCTACAGTCAGTTTCAAATTCCACTCTCACCTGTTGGTGCTTAAACTTTCAGCAGCCCAAAAAACACTCAAAAGCTCCGCTTCGAAAGCAGTTGTTGTTGCCAAAAAAAAAGAAAAAAACATTAGACATGCTAAGAGATTACAAACCGCACGATGAATTTATTCTTCAAACCAAAACAATTTGATAATTTTGATCCCCGTTTAAATTTTGTATACAAAATTTAAATGATATAGCCGTCGAAATAGAAAACTGTTGGAAATGTGATTGGATAATTATATATATATATATGTATATATATTTTAGTTGACGTCAAAGAGTGAAAAAAATGTATATATGAAAATGATGAGTAATGTATTAATTTTCGTATAAATATTTGATAAAATATTGTGTGGATCTCAAATTATTATTATTTAAATATTATAATATATTATTTAATTAAAAAGGAAAATTTAAGTTAACCTCCTTTTTTATGTGATTTCTCATTTTTTTATCTTCTTTTGGTTTTAGAGAGGTAATATTTTCTCAAAAAAATCTGAATCGTTAATTTATTCTAAGGCAAAAAGCTACTTGAATTTTCTTGAGAGAAAAGAGAAAATTATGGTTAAAAATCTCGATTATACAAGTTTGAAAGATGATTTCGCAGAGAAAAATAGAAGAAATATTGTTTTTAGAAACTTTAAATTGTTGTTATTTTTTAGTTTTGTGAAGACTGAAATTATTGTTTTTTTATTAAGTAATTGAAAAATTATTTTTTCGTTTGGGGTCCGAAATTTCTCAGGACCGGCTCTGCTAGTATACACCTTTATTTTTTTCCAAACGAAGACATCGTCGTTACAATGAGTCTATTATATCTATAATCCACTGGAGCACGTCTATCAGATAAACGTCCAAAATCTTTTGTGCATAACGTCGTTGAATAACATTCTGATTAGTAATTACAAAAAAAAAAAATATAAGGAATAGCAGCCACGAGTTTAAGGGAGTATTTTTTTTGTTTTTGTCTCCTTCTGCTTTTTATTTGTCTTAGATAAAGAAAAAAAAAAGACACTGTGTTTTGGCTTCTAGAAGGATAGTTACTACTTGAATATTATTATTTTTTTGGGTCAAACACTACTTGAATTTAAATAGATTAAAGTATCTACGAAAAATTAAATAAAAATAAAGCATCTAATGTAATAATTCCCGACAAAAAAGATTAAAAAAATCTTATTATATAAAGGAGAATGATTCAAAGTTAGTAACTCGCATGATCGTGACACGTGTCAATTAAAATTATCAGATTTTGACACGTGTTAAATTAAATAAAACCATAGATTATCGGAGAAAAAATAAAAGATAATGACCAAAACAAAAAAAGGAAATTACATAAAAGGAAAAAGAAAATTTTAAAGGTAGTCCATAATCTTAAAAAAAAAAGGAATTTAAAAAAGGGATACAATTCTAAAAGGAAAAGGAATTCTATTATTCCATCTCTATAGTTATTAAGTAAAAAAAAGGATAAAAACGTTTTTAATTAAATTAAAATTATATTTTTACAACATTTAATTTGAAAAAAGAATTTTTAAAGTTATTTCCTAATCCTAAAACCTAAAATAAATAAAAAGAATAAAACCATAGATTATCAAAAAAAAGAAAAAGAAATTTAAAAAAGGGATACAATTCTAAAAGGAAAAAGAATTCTATTATTCCATCTCTATAGTTATTAAGTAAAAAAAAAGGATAAAAACGTTTTTAATTAAATTAAAATTATATTTTTACAACATTTAATTTAATTTGAAAAAGGAAATTTTAAAGTTATTTCCTAATCCTAAAACCTAAAATAAATAAAAAGAATAAAACCATAGAATTATCAAAAAAAAAGAAAAAGAAATTTAAAAAAGGAATACAATTCTAAAAGGAAAAGGAATTCTATTATTCCATCTCTATAGTTATTAAAAAAAAAAGAAAAAAACATATATAATTAAAATAAAATTATATTCATACAACATTTAATTTGAAAAAGGAAGTTTTAAAGTTATTTCCTAATCCTAAAAACTAAAATCAAAAATAAAAGAATAAAACCATAGAATTATCAAAAAAAGAAAAAAGAAATTTAGAAAAGGAATACAATTCTAAAAGGAAAAGGAATTCTAATTTCCCACCTCTATAAAACCTGTTTGACACCTTCACAAATTATAACCAAAAAAAACTTTTACAGATCTAAACAGTTCATAAACTTTTATTTAATTGTTTTCGGTTTCAAGAGAACTACAATGAGTCTTGAAATTCTAAACAACAAGGCGAGTATTTGACATTGGATCGCTTAAACGAAACGCTTCATACCGTCGCATCAGTAGTTCGCCTAATCGAAAGTGGGAGGCAAGAAATCTGAAAAAAAAACAATGAGCTCATAGGAATTAATTTCCTCTTACTTGATGAGAAGGTTAGTTTTATTATTAAATTAAAAATATGTTTACCTAATTTTAAAAACTTATTATCTAACTCTAATCCAATTTTTATAGGAAAATACTATTCAAGGTTCCGTACACCATTCCCTTCTTGAAAAGTTTGGAGATCAATTATGTGTAGGAAATCTTATTGAAATTTGCAATTTCAATTTGCAAAGACTGCAATAAGAATTACAAAGTCTCCGATCATAAATTTATGATCGATTAATCGAGAGAACAAAAATAGCCTTTCAGACAACAATTTTGCCAAATAGCTTCATGAAAAATTTCGACTTGAAATTACAGTATTTGGCTAAATTGAAAGATACAAATGAAGATTTATACTAGTACATTCTTGATTTTTTAAATTTAAAATTTATATTCTATATATATATTTATATGTGTATTTGATTTTTTTTTAAATATAGATGTAATTGGCTATATCAAAAATATGGACAAAACAGGATGTTCAGTAGTCAAACCATCGCCAAACTAAGAAGGGTTACTCTGACTTTATTATTAGAAAGGTAAGTTTTTTTTCGTTTAGATTGCACTCTCATCATACTTTTAACGGCTACTATTATTTTTGTGTCTCTTATTTGTTCATATTTTTTAATGAATAAACAATGGAATAGAAATATCAAGAACAATATGGGAAGAACAAGCGAACAATTGGAAGATAAATATCGTGGGATGAAAAGTGATAACATTGTTCTCATCATGACAAGTGTTTTGATAAAGACGTATCAAAGTGCAATTTGTCTAATCTTCTCGAACCAAATTCTATTTGAATCATGATTTTGATTCTCATATCGCATTTCAAAAAAGGTATATTTTAAGTTTTTTTTTAGTTTCAAAATTACTTATTTGTTGATACTTAATTTATCGAATTAATTAAAATCTATATTGTATCTCTTTAGCTTTAAATACGATGGAAGGTGTATTGTTAATCTAGGCATAGTGAAGAACAATCAATTGATAATAAAGATTCAAGCCCAACATTCAATTAATGATCTTTGGGAGTTTATCTCATCCGATGTCCCTCGGTAATGCAACTACATTCAATTGATAATTTCTCGCATATCTTATTAAATGTTAGTGATACTAAGATAATTGCGAAATATTTTCAAACTTATTAATTTCAGGATAAGAAATTTGTTTGCAAGGCAACTATTACCGAGATTGTGTCACGTAAAGGTTGGAATTACATATCGTGTTCAAGTTGCTCAACAAAGTTAACAAAGTCGAATCATCGCTTTCTTGCCAAAAATGTGGTAAATCACAATGCGTAGGATTCTTTGAGGTATTATTCACAATATTATAATATCTATTATTTTTCTATCATTAAGTTTTGCAGATACTAACTCATTATTTATCTTCCGCTTTAATTGAAGTAATAGTAGGCGATGGAAAAGATTCTGCAACTTTTGTCATATTTGATGAAGATGGTTCTAAAATCAACTTGGAACAACATGAATCCGTAAGAATGATATATAATGTAAATATATTATATTTATGTTGACTTAAATTTTATCTAATAGTTGAGCCAATTTTGATACTGATTAAAAAAAACTCTGACGAACAAGAGTTGGCACAGATTCCCAAAAGTGTGAAGTCTATCGTAGGTGAAACTTATTTATTCAAATAAAAATTAAGAAAAAGGATTTTGAAAGATCGTATCGAGCTTCACAGTGTCAAAGATTCTCAACCACAAAAAGGTACATATAAGATATGCCAATTTTTGCTTGCGTTATTATAAGGGTATATTAGTTAACTTAACATTTGGTTTTTTTTGTCTTTTATCTTCACCAATTTCGAACGCAAGAATTGTGAAAACAATTGCGAAGAGCGAAAGAACCAACTGGCAATCTTAAGAAAAAACAACGAATTGAAGTATAAATCTTATTATATAAGATAGTTTTTAAAGACTAAGCTGTTTGTTAGGTTTTTTTTTTTTTTGGTCAAGTTTGTTAGGTTGCTTTAAATTTTTTTTAATATACTATACAATGAGAAACACCTAAAGTTATACTATAGTTTTGGTTTCTATTATCTTTTCACCCTTTTATCCTTTAATTTTGTTTCTTAATTATGAGAGGGAATATAGACATGTTACTCTGATTTTGATTGCTCATTACGCCTGCAGTATAACAAATTTTTTTCTCACAAAGTGGGAATCTTTATACCAAAAAAAAAAGAATTTCCCAAACATTACAAATATTCCAGAATCATCAATTGCGGTTTGCAAAATCTGATGGTTTATTTTGATAATAAGTCAAATCTATCAATTCACACTTGGAACTCTATGTTCATCTTAATACATATCAAGAACCCAATAATTACGTGAAATCAATGAAATCGATCTCACCCTTAAAACAAATAACATCACTATATTTTCTAAATATAATAATTTTTAAAAATTTAAAAGGAAAAAAAAAAGATTAGTAGAGATGACATGAAACATTGAAAGTACAATAAAATTTTAGGAAAAGGGATATTATTTTTAAAATATAAATGTTAAAAATATACTTAATTAGTAATAATATACCATGAAAGTAAAATAAAGTTTTAGGAAAAGGGATATTCTTTTTAAAATACAAACGTTAAAAATATACTAAATTAGTAATTACATAAATTAAAGCAATTAAAAAACGAATGTGCTAATATGGTTACTTTTAAAAATATTTATAACATTTAAAAAAGTAAAAATAACTAACGCTACTAAGATAAGGATGATTAGTTATTCAATCCAAAGCTATTGAAGAAAAGAAATCTGCGTACACATTCCTTTTTCAAACAAAAGGAAAAAATAGTCCACTATAATTACCTAGAGCTATAAGGAAATTGACAATATAATCCAATCTATAAATAGTTGAAGAACATGCATTGTGTAAATTACGAGAATCAACTGAGGCATCAAAACATGAAAACCAAAGATAAATACGCAAATAATGAAAAAGATAAATAACGAGATAACAAAAGGAAACGCCAGATATGAATGATGCTCGATTGCTATAATGGAGAAGACGCTTATAAGCAGAACCTCATAAGCGGATCAAAGCAGCTACATTACGTATATGGGTCGACAAACTAAATCAAAGTGTAAGTATAAAACCCACTTTTAAATTCACATATATTTTTGGAAAATTCCAGCCTAACATTACTTTACAAAATATAGGGTCCCGAGCTTACAACTACACACTTAGAAATTGGTAAGAACCGATATTCTATCCTATTAAAATATACAATTTTACACTTCTCCGTACCAGAACTATATTGCTGGATATACAACAAATAAACAAAGGTGGGTCGTACTACCAACAAATCAAGCCCATCAACATCAAATACGGAAATTTTTCTAGATAATGTCTCAACAATTACGAAAACTGAAGATAATTCTGATAGCAATACATCAGACGGAGAAGATATTGATAAGAATCAAGGAAAACATGTTGAAGACAAAAGACGCAGATGCCTAAGAAGAAAACTAGCAAAAAATAATGGTTACGAGTTGATGACATGTACTTACTGTGATGCATTGGTTTGGAAATCTGAAAGTGTGCAACTGATTGGGAAAGCATTGAAATTTACAATTTGTGGAGAACAAGGACGAGTTGTCCTCACGCGACCTCGACACCCTCCAGCTTATTTAGATGACCTACTATCACGATCAACATCGTTTAGAAACAATATAAGAGCATACAATTCAATGCTTGCTTTTACATCTATGGGAGGGAAAATAGATTACGATATCAACTCAGGAGATGGTCCTTACACTTTTCAGATGCATGGTCGAATTACCACAAAATTGGATCATCGCTTACGGACAAAGGAGAAATACCACGTTTTATGCAATTCTACATATATGATACATATCACGAAGTTCAAAACCGTCTCAAAGCACTAGCAAAAGGAAAAACGAATGAATTAGATGAAGAAATTCTAAGCAGATTGATTGAAATGATAGACATTAACAACAAGCTAGCTAAGGTGTTCAGAATCGCTAGAGATAGATACGTAATTGGGAACAGGTGAAGAATTCTCAATTAGGCTGATAAAGAATAAAAGAGCGTGGCGATAATTTGATATTCCGAAGGAGATGAGATTGCGGGCCTTATTGTGGGTGACTTGACTATCCCAAATTCTGAGAGACATTATAGTGCATCCTAAAATGGATAAACCTCAATGGATAAGTATCTTACATCCATTGTACATGACATCGAAGATTCTTGTCTGTTTCCATATGGTGAGCAAGGCTACATTGAGAAAAGCATTCCGCATAGCCTAGGCGTCTGCAATCAAGAGATCATATGTTACTATGCGAGAGTATTATGCATATCGATACATACAAGATTATCTTCTTCAGGGACAATAGTTAGTTCAGGTCGTCTTTTTCACCAATACATCGTTGATGCATATACTACTATCGAACAAGAACGTATAAACTTTTATCAATATAACCGCATAAAGCTTAGAGCGAGACCTATACAACAATGTATGTGATGCAATTGATCAAGGGGATTCAGATTCAAAAACACTTGGTAAGAGAATTATTCTTCCCTCTTCATTCACAAGGACCGGTACATGGCGGAGAATTATCGAGATGCAATGGCAATATGCGGATGGTATGGAAATCCAGATCTTTTCATTACTATAACTGCAAATCCAAAGTGGCAAGAGGTGACTGATCATATAGAGAGCAGGAAACGAGAATGCAAATGATAGACCAGGATGTTGTATGTCGAGTGTTTAAAATGAAGTTAGACGAACTTCTTGCAGATCTACAAAATGGACTATTCTTCGCCCCATTTCTGCAGTACTAATATTAACTATATCCATTAATTATTTTTCTTGAGCTATATTTACTAATGATTTTAAAATTTATAAACAGTTGTTCACACAATCGAAGTTTCAAAACGTGGCCTTCCACATGCACATATACTTTTGTGGCTACACAAGTCTAAAGAAAATCCATCTCCGGAAGATATTGATAGTTTCATTACATCCGAGTTACCAAACAAAGAAAGTGATCCGAAGGTTTTCGATTGGTTGAAACACTTATGATGCATGGACCATGCGGGAGAAAGTGTATGGAAAATAATAAATGCACAAAAAAATTTCCAAGGCCCTATAATGACGCTTATAACTATCAGAAGTTGGCTACATTACATACCGTAGAAGATCCGATGAAACAAAATTTGTAATGAAAGGCGACACAAAGCTTGACAATCGCTACGTTGTGCCTCATAATCTCTTACTCCTGAAAAAATACAAGGCTCACATCAATGTAGAGTGGTGCAACAGGTCGTCGCCATAAAATATTTATTCAAATATATCACAAAAGGTGTAGACATGGCTACTATGCTGATCGAGAAAGTAAAACCAGTGAATCGAAAAAGAAGAAGAAAAATCAAAAGAAGAGATTAATGAAATAAAGAACTACTTGGAATGTCGTTACTTTTCAAAGCATGTGAAGGCTGGCGGGAATTTTCGGATTCGATATACATGAACGAAAACCTGCAGTAACAAGGCTACCGTTACACTTACCGGACCAACATCATTACCTCGAAGGGAGCAATCTAGAAAACATTATTTCAAAAGAAGGAATTGAGAGAACAATGTTTACCGAATATTTGGAGATGAACAAACGTTGTCCTCAAGCAAGAAAACTTACATACAGCCAGTTCCCTACAAAGTTTGTGTGGAATTCAGATGAGAAAAAATGGAAAAAAAGACAAAAAGGATTCAAGCATTGGAAGGTTAGTGAACATTCATCCAAGAGCAGGAGATCTATACTATTTGCGAATGTTGGTGAATATAGACAGAGGTAAAACAAGCTTTGATGATATACTTACCGTGGACAATGTAAAGCACACATCATTCCAAGCAAGATGCTATGCAAGAGGTATGTTGAATGGCGACTGAGAATGGAAAGAGGCCATGGATGAAGCAGACAATATGCATATCCTTACCAGCTCCGTGAACTCTTTGTGACATTGTTAATTTTCTATGAGTTAAGTACCCCACATTCACTATGGGAGCATTGTTGGCGTCATCTAGCGAAGATATTCCACGATACAAAGGAAGACGTTAGACTTCAACAAAGATGGAATTCCCAGATCAAGTCTTACAAAGTTACACACTTATAGAGATAGAGAGAATCATGGCACTTTGAATGATAGATCACTAAGCTAATTCAAGATATGCCAAAACCAGACAAGGAGTTGCTAAAGAAAATGAATAACACAATGCTAACGACGAGAAAAATTACAACATTTCGAACAAGAAGAAGAACATTGAGGTTGATAAAAACATTAAATGACGAACGAAGAAAGTCTATGACGTGATCAACTCAATCGACCATAAAAAAGGGAAATTGTTTTTTTTAAATGGACCGGTGGAACAGGAAAGACATACGCCTACAAGACGATTATCTCGAGTTACGATCACAAGGAAAAATTGTTCTACCAAAGGGCGCCATCCGGAATTCTCGTATTCCAAACCACCAACTAACTCTCAAGATAAATACACCAATCATGTTACTAAGGAATTTAAATCAAAGAGAGGGCTTTGCAATGGGACAAGATTAATAAGTAATGGGCACAAGGATTATCGAGCGGAGATACTTTATTGGAGATCAAGTAGGGAAAAAGGTTCTTATTCCTAGAATAATTCTAACACCAACAGATGCAAGATGGCCTTTCAAACTAAGAAGACGTCAATTCCTCAGAGTTTGCTATGCAATGACTATCAACAAAAGCCAAGGTCAAAGCTTGAACAAAGTTGGTCTATATTTGCCAAATCCAGTTTTTCTCACGGACAACTATACGTTGCGTTATCAAGAGTGACAACAACTGCAGGACTCAAAATTCTTAATGTTGGAACGAACAAATACGACAATAATATCTTAGATAACATTGTATACCAAGAAATTTTCAACAACATATGAAATTTTACAATCACTTTAATTCATTCAATATAAGAATATCTTAGAAACAAAGACACAATATTTTTTTTACATCAAATCTCAAAGCATTTCAATCTGAAATATGGACAAGAGACTAAACAGACATCAAGAGACCAATCAAAACGACAAAACAAACTAAAAACAACAAAGCAATCATCGTGGAACTGATTTGGAATCATGGAGCAACAACAAAAGCAAACAGGTTGATCAGAAGAAAATCACCAAACAACAAAAAGCTTTGAGATTAAAAACATACGTTAAGGTATAAAGCAACATGGAGCTTTGCAATTAGTAAAACATAACAAAACAAGACAATATTTAACTAAAATTTTCCAATTGAAACATGACAAAGAAAGCAAGTAGTATTATCAATCATTAAAACACGTTACAAGTAGTATTATTAATCAATTAACACACTTTACAAGATATTGGGCGATATCAATTAAAAAACATGAAGCGTAGATTTGCGATATCAATCATAAACAAGAAAGACAAATCACAAGCTAATTGATATTGGAATCATACCAAATAGTTCTTGGGATTGGGTATAAGAACGGCAAGTAGAGCTCACGGTTGGGAAGACAAAGTAAATCATCAATATCCATAGGGCGTTTTGATTTTCAAGCGGTGGAGAATTGCTCTCAGGCGGTGGAGAGTTGTTCTCGGGGTGGGAGAATTGAAAAAGATTAATTGAAGAAGAAGATGATTGAGAGAGTAGAGGAGAGTTAGATCGATTGAGACTAGATTGAGTGAACGAGAAGAGAGTTTTGTTGTTTTTTTTTTTGTTAAAGAGTGTTTTTTGCTTTACAATATAGAAGAAACAATGTGTTTCTTAATAAAAAACGCAAAACAGTTTCATACGAATAAACACAAACGAGCATATATACTTCAACGTCTACGCATCAATTAAAAATATATAGAATTATTGTTCATTTTATGTGTACGGAGAAAGAAAAAAAAAAGAAAATCACCAGGTAAAAACAAATCTACATTTATTTATTTTTGGACAACAAAAAATCTTATGGAAACAGGTGTATTTGTTTTAAATTTTCACTTGCTTTATATAAGATTTTTATTGGTCCTTATTTAAATAAAAAATTAAAAAATTTATCCATATTTTAAATTCAGACATTTTAAAATATAGAACATTAAACTAAAATTTATTACGACAAAAACATACAATATGTGATTAATAAGGTACAATAATATTTGAACAAATATTAAAAATTCATACAAAAATTAATGATCCAATTCAAGAACGCACTATTCTAATCTAAGATATATATATAGTAAAATTTTACTTTCCAGTTTACAGAAACTCACGGGCCCGTATTTTGTCGCCGTGCTCGGCCCATAGTTGACGTGGAATTAATTATGGTTATCATTTATTAGACAAAGTCGTGCAAATTTTTAGCTTAGAACAATATGCGTAGTCTAGGTTTTTTAACAGAATATAAAAATATGATGATGATACGTATTGTTTCTAATACAAAAATCCCCTAATCCGGATTTCAGTATCTACTAGAAAGTTTGGTTTCAGAAATATTTTTCAGGGATCACACTAATTAGTACACCAGAAGGAGATATTATTGTACTGATATTACCATTAGAATGATTGATCATACTTTTGATAAAAAGCAGTTCAGCCCCCACATTTATTAGTAAAAATCTCTCAAGTTAATTAGCCTTGAAAGAAGTCGAAAAGTGATGTGTATTTGGTTCACAACTTCACATGGAGATAATCTTCTTTCATTGGCCATGTTCACGTGTTCTAGAGTTTCAGTCATTTGGTAGGCCACAAGATATAATCACTTATCCTTTTTTTGGGGTCAATTGGTTGCATTCCATTAACCATGGATGTTGTTCATATATATGATGAAAAACCAAGTTAGCATTAGTTTGGTTAGATACTACTGACTACCGTATTACTTTTTTCTTCATACCCATAAAACTGATCACAAGCCAAACAGAAAACTTAAATCTTATCATGATTGATCGTTCAATAATCTTTTCATATTATATTTGTTTATTGGCTACTCCAAGTCTATAACTTTTGCACTGAAAATGGGTAAATTTTGAGCCATAAGTTCATAAGTAAGCCATCATCTAAATAAAACAGTTCTATAATAATAATAATGAAAACAACGAAAGTAAATATTAGTGTTGTTTTTCATCAATGACAAAAATAGGATTCACAGGGTAAAAAACGCGTAAATCCTACGTAACACTAAAACAAACGGTGCCGATCGCGCTAAACAGAGAGGAGCGTACGGTAAGCACATGGCGTATGTTAGCACTCTAATTATAGTCCAAGTTAGCTTTATAAGCTTACTAGTACTAATTACAACGTCAATCCCAGACTTATGGCTTCATATTTACAGTCGATTTTATCTTTTATCTTTTCTTTGGTTACACTAATTAACTCGGGCTAACTCGGGCCACTGAGTCAACTCGCTACCAGCACTGATCGGTTTCCCAGTTCCGACCGACGTAACTGCCCAACCCGGAGGTCGCAACGGTCAAAGGACGACTCCGCCGCAGCATCCTCCGATCGTAAACAGAGCGTTTCTCAGGATCAGAGAGCGTACAATAGGCGGCGTGGATCTTCATGAATTCATCCGCCGAGGAAGAAGAGTTCTTCCGATCGGATCCGGCCACGTCGGGATGGCAGATCCTGGCTAATCGCCGATAAGCTGATTTGATATCCTGGCTTGTAGCGCCGAGAGGAACCTCAAGAATCTCGTAAAGCGAAGCGGTCGCCGTCGTTAATCGCCGCGGGATCTGATGCAATCTCGGCGAATCCTCCGCGCAGGTGTAAGAGCAAGAGGCGGAGACGAGAGGAGGCGAGATCCGAGCTGCGCGAGACGGCGGAGATATGGGGGAGAGAGGCGGAGAAGAAGAGAGAAATGGATGAGCAAAGGAGGTTGGAGATGAAGAAAACATCGTTGCTATGAAACGGTGACGTTTCGGAGTTTTGATTTTCTCTGCGTTTTGCGTTTGTTATTGTTCGAGAGAGGGAAGAGACTGAAGAAGAATGGAAATGGAGGGATTTTATTTATAGGCGAAGAGGCGATTAGTCTTTTAATTGCTTGATTAAGACTCAATTAGTTTTTAATTAAATACTAGTAGGACTAGAACTCTAGAAGACGGGTCGGGTTAAGTAGGATTAAAGGGATTAAGTCGGGTCGGATCCTATGATCTGAGTCAGATGAATGGGCTTATCCAGTTGGAAAATTATTGTACTAGAGATAAGAATGTACGTAAGATTTTATTCGTCGTAGTGGCCAAATTGTTCTGTGGCTGTAATTGTCATTATCAACAAATTATAATTTTTATTTTTTAAATAAAAAGCCAAAGGGTCGAAGAAATAAATGCATAGAAATAGAAATCATGGTTTTTTTACTTATTTATTTTCAATTAGAACACATGCAACTCTTTTATTTTTTTGTCGTTTCGAAATTAGATTCTTCTTACGCTGAGATATTTTTAAAATAAAAGGCATTTGTATGGAGACGTAATTTCGACCATTGTTGGATATTGAGAAGACAGAAAAAGATTTTTATAAAATAGAGAAAAGTCTCTCTATTTAAATATTGCCTCCCACCATACAAACATATTAAATATTTTTTGTGCTTTATTTTTTATACACATGGAAAATCTGATGGCCATTGGTTATGTGGAATTTGATTCGTGGGGAAATTGATTTCTTGGCTCACAGAATTTAGTGATACCAACAGACGGTATTTACACAGATTAGGCCAGCTAGATTACGATGGAATATAAAACTTATCAAATAACATAAACATTTACAAATATATCTTCTTATGTAAGATTATGGTTGTCTTAATCTAGGAAAAGTCGGTTTTTGCTTTTCCAATATATTCGTAGAAGAATAGTCGACATAACTATTTTATTTCTTGTTTTGTATTCTTCTGCGGAAGGTAATTCAAAAGAACCTTAATCACCGATGGGAATTATATTAAACTCATTATTTTAATAATTATCGGTCATTGAATTTTTGACTAAACTAACCTTTTCATAATTAATTTTTTTTATTGATACCAAATACGGACATACCCGAGATGATTAACTATTTTTAAATGAACAAAAGATAATCACTGGTTTGATTTGTTATCAAATCATTACGTTGATAAGTCTCAAACGGGACCAACTATGAAAAGAGCTTGTGCCCGTTACAATCGAATTCGACTTATCCTTAATCTTTATACAAGATGATCACGTCGAGAGACCAATGAACCATGATCCGGTTCTAGAAGATTGTGATTGTCTTAAGCAAACTGTTGTAATAATATAGTCTCTAGTTCTTCTCCAACCACGAGTTTGGTCATCTCTGATAAGTGATACCCCACAAAGTTGTTACAAATTTTCTAAAGTCCAATTGGTGTGTGGCAACTAGCTAGGGCTGATCTATTCTACTCTTTGTAGATAAACTTAGCTAGATCAAACCTATTTAACTATATATTGTCGATCATTGTAATTATTATTTTTCACCTTTTACCTTCGTGAAGGAAGAAAAATATCTTGTTATAAAAAAATTAAAAAATATAGATTGTTCCGATACCCCTACAAATTTATCATCTTCAAGACTTTTGACATCTTCAAAAGCCAAGTAACATAAATTTTTACTTGTATAAAATTGAATAAAACAATGGTAAGTGACGTCGAAGATTGACACCACCAATTCGTGGGTGACACATTCCCTTCCATCAGCATATTGTGCTTTCATGTCATCTTCCATAAAAAAAATATAGATAATAATACATAATTCCATACACACATACGTATACGTATCCATGTGCATTAACATACCTTATAATTATATCACTGCAACTTGTAACATTAGTATATTAGCAGCCGCGTTACAAGCTAAAAGTTAATCACATTAAAAGAATACGATTAAACTATTTAGCTGCGATCCAAAGCAAAAAAGTTAATCACATTATAAAACGAGGACAAGAGGGATAACTTGCTAGAGACGGGAACGTGGAAAGAAGCTAAATCCAGCAACTTTGCACATTGGTCAAGCAAGACTCATAAGAGATAGATAACATTAACTATATACCCACATTGTCGAGTTTCTACGGTGTACCTGATCTCACTAGATTAAATCCTTCGTTCCTGAATACTAACCATTCACATTACTCATCAGTCATCACCCTTTTACTTGTCTCTGAATTTTGATGAAGCCCATTTGAAATAACCACAATTTGCTTCTGGATTAGAGGAAGGTCCCTGCAAGAGAAGTGGATATAAGTACCATGGTTAAAAAGACTTAGTTTTTTATTTAGTTCTTTTACCTCAGCCCGAGAGCAGACGTAGAATCTGCGTCCAAATGTGGGACCAGGTTTCTTTACGACCCGAGCAACACAAGCTTCTTTATGTCCTTTGCAGAGAGGTATGCTGTTTTGCATTAGGTTCTGTATTCTTTGCCACTCCATTAAAGCTGAATTGTTCTTTTGTTTATCTGAAGAACCGCCTTGACCTTGTTCCTGTTCCTGTGTTGAAGTAGTCGGTTCATTGTCTTCTTTGCTGGAAACATTCGATTCTGAGATGCTCTCGTCTTGGGAGCTCTGACTGGAGGAAACATAGGAAGAAGATGTATCCCCACCATTGTTTACCTTTGAGTTTGTATTGAAAAATGACTTGAGAGAAAGCTGAGATGATTGGATCTTTCTTGCTTTTTTCCTGTTTCCATCTCTAGAGATATTCTCAGCTCTTACTGATGACACATAAATTCTATCACTACGGTTAACAACAGTAGAACCTCTCGATGCCACTGTGTCTACTTCTGTAACGCTACAAGTAGATTCTCTCTCAAAGGAACAAGATTTATCAGGTGAAATCCCCGTTAAACCACAGTTTCTCAATGGTCCTGTCGAAATATCTCCACAACTTGATGAAGCATTACTTTGCATCGATGATGAACATGACACCTCAATGGCTTTGGCTTCATCATTGGCCCGCCTTTTCATAAATACCGACACTGTTATAGATAGAGACAGGAATAACTTGAGAATATGAACCAATCCATCACACCGGATAACAGAGGACAGTTTCTCTTACCAAGAGTTTGCTGGAAACCGTAAATCATGGGAAGATATCTTGAAGCTAATGGCGGCGTGTTGTGTTCGGGGACGTCTGGTAAATCATCAAAACTAGTGAATACAGGTACATGATCTGATCCCTTTAATTTTGTACCCAGCCCACCTTTCCACCTGTAGTGTTAAGAAGCTGATTCACAGTAAATTTGGGATCCAAGTAAAATAAAAAAGGTAATCTTTTAAGTTGAAACATAAATGGGATCATTCTTGATCATCTAAACTAACCTTGTCGTCATATTTTCATTCTTAAACCGCTTATACTCTGTTAATATGTCACATTCCTTGACATGGCAAGCAAGAAAACTATGGCCTTGCTTATTTCCATCCTGATGCAAGCATGATCCAGCAACTAAAATATGATCAATCCTCGACCCGTAATTAAATTGTTCTGCTCCAGTACTTGAGGACCAACATGTGAATGCATCTTTCCTGTTAGATATCCCGAAAGAAGCAATCAATGATAAACAAAAAGTTCAAAGAACATAGTCAAATAGGAGACGTTATCACAAAATATCACCTTTCAGGATGTTTTGATCTGAAAACATCAGAGAATGAGCCTCCACGTTCAACTAGCAGAGATCTAAACCAAATCCTGAACCTGTATTTTTTATTGGCATGCAATGAAAAATCTAATAAACAAAAAGAAGTCTTGAGTAAAGCAAAATGATTTACGCAGATCATGAGAATCAGTATTTTACATACTCATTTTTCTCGAAATCAGGCCCAGCTTCACATCGATCCATAGCAAAAGGAGCTATGTTGAGATCTCCAACAACAAAAACTCTTCTTCCTCGACGCAGAAGACCCTCCCATCTTCTCTACAATGAAACTAAGAAACTTTTAACCCAATATCATTATAAGCCGAAGTACCTCATCACTACATTCAGAAACCGATGAACTTACTTCTAAAATATCATAGAACTTATGCTTAAACTCAATCCTCTCAGCATCATCAGCTACAGCTCGCGGTCCATAGACATTGAAAACAACTGACAAAACACACAGATTTTTTATACAACTTGCAAAGAAGATTTCATTTTAAACATTAAAAAAAGGATTTGAGTCATACCAAAGTAGCCGTGATCAGTTATAACACAGCGTCCTTCTTGGTCAATCCTAAGAAGATCTTCTTTCTCATACTCTCCAAGACCTTCAGCTACTGTAGACGTTTCATTCTTCCCATTTCGTGAATTACTGTTAACAAGACCCGTGAGACCTTCTTCAGCAGCAACAGGCAAAGCAATTTCACAGCTTGAAGATGCTGACTTTACTCTACAAAACGTTGCTACACCTGAAAATTTCAAGAATATAAAACTCCAACCATTTCCTCTTTTCTCAAAATCCACTGAAGACAATAATAGCTTGATGCTTACCAGAATAGCCAGTACGACCTTTCTCACCAGTGCGAGTGCACGAGAAAAACGATTCATACCCATCAGCTATGGCTAAATCAGCTGTTAATTCTTGCCTCCTTAGTTTCGTCTCCTAAAATTAACGATTCATCGGGAAACCGAAGAAAAGGATTGAAATTTCAAAAATCGAATGGACAATGAAGTAACCTGGAAGCAGATAAGATCAGCGTCGAAGGAATCGAGGAGTTTGAGAAGAGAATCAAACTGAGAAACTCGTTGCCTAAGGCCATTAACGTTGTAAGTCACTAACTTCATCCTCTCATCTTCCCCTCAAGTTCGTTCGACAAAGATCGTTCCTTTTAGGTACAAAGCGAAACTAATGTTTTAATTAATCGGACGGTTGAGATCAGAGAAAATAAAGTCACTAAACTTGACGGCTTATAATTTTACACGTGGATTAGTAGACTGTAAACAACCGTAGCATATCATATCTCTTTTGAATGGTGGCGCGTGGGGAGCACAAGTTGTTGTTTTGCCTCGTCGGCGTCCACCACCACCATTATCGCCGGATTTTATATAATCTCACGAAGAGGAAGACGAAGACGAAACCAACTTGTCTACTTGTTCTCTCTGTCTTTCTCTTAGTTTGGTAGGAGATTTCACGTTGCAAATGGATGAATCCAAGAAACCAAAAACTTGCTCTGTATCCGATGTTGCTCATGATTCCTCAGCTTCTTCATCTTCTGCGGCAGGACATAATCTCAGGTTTAAAAGCTTGAAAATGTAAAAATTATGGCTGTATCATGTTTATTCACAGTTTGGTTTCGTCTTAATTTCCAGAGCTGAGAAGGAAGCAGTTTGTTCCCGGAAGGCAGAGCGAGAGAAGCTCCGTAGAGATAAGCTCAAAGAACAGTTTCTTGAGCTGGGAAATTCACTTGGTATTTCTCTATATTTATCTCTAAATTTGAATACAATAGTTTTCTCTTTAGCGAGATTAGTAATGGTTTCTTTCTGCAGATCCCAATAGGCCTAAGAGTGACAAAGTTTCTATTCTTACTGGTACAATACAAATGCTCAAGGATGTAATGAACCAAGTTGATAGATTAAAAGCTGAGTATGCAACACTATCTCAAGAGTCTCGTCAGGTGATTTCATTAACTTGTCTGTTTTCTTGTTGGGGTTTAGTTGAATGTGCTCATCTTCGATTTTGTTTAAGCAGCTAATTCAAGAGAAGAGTGAGCTGAGAGAGGAAAAAGCAACTCTTAAGTCCGATATCGAGATTCTTAATGCTCAATATCAGCATAGAGTTAGAACTATGATCCCATGGATTCCACATTACACTTATCCTATCCCTGTAGTAGCCATAAGTCAGGGTCAGCCCACTTTTATACCATACTCAGCCTCCTCAGTCAATTCTCTAACCGAACAAGCATCGATTCAGAAACATTCTTCTTTGTCTTCTGCTGCTTCAAACAAACAAGATTCCAAAATCAAGTCTTCTGATTAGGAACAGTAACCATTCAGATCATAAAGATGATGTTGATTTAGAGCTTGAGCTTAAAATCCATGCCTCTTCTTCAGCTCAACAAGTGAGGGATTTCTTCAATATTTTTCCCAACAAGCTCTTTCTACGTTGTTAACAAGTATACTTGATCAAAGTTACTTCCATGCAGGATGTTTCTGGAACAGACAAGAAATGAAGCTCAACAACCACCACAAGCTCATCGAATAGTTACTCATCATCTCAAGCTGTTCAAGATAGTTCCTCTGGTAGCATAAATGACATTTTGAAGTCATACACCAATAAACATATTCACCTCAACCTTGTATTTAACACCGTGATTGAGAAGGTACTCAATAACCCCACCAGATATTATACTGGTTGTAGATTACCTCCATGCTTAACTATGTATTATTATCACCAGCAAATAAACACACAAAAACCATTTGCTAATATCTCTTTGCAACTGAACTATTATTGTGTATGACCAAATGTTATAAGCTCATGACCAGATGGGTGTTACTCAGTATCCAATATACAAAACCCATTTAAGCCTCTATACCATTTACTTGATCTGACAGCACAAAACATATGGTGACAAATAATGTTTTCTGTATATGGGAGATGAGAGTTTATAGACTTCATCTCTTAATTTGTGTTAGTGTAAAGTAATTTACATCTTTCGAGAAAGTTGGTAACCAGGAGGGCTTTTAACATTTTTGGACTTGATGCTTGCACTTCTCAAAAGTCTTCGAAACTCATGGATGCTGATTCTCCCATCTTCATCCACGTCTGCCTCTTCAAGAAGTGGTTCGATGGATCCTCTCAAACCCGTTTGCTGCAAGAGAAACAAACACATTAAGTCTAGGTAGACAAAGAGGGGAATGCTTGTAAAAAAGTATGAGACTGACCAATCGAAGCTCCTCGGGAGTTATAAACCCATCTCTGTCTAAGTCGAACTTTTCAAATGCTGCTTTTGACCTCTGTTGCCACTTCTCAGAGTCATGCTCCTCCAATTGGTTCACATGCAAAGTAGCCACCACAAACTCTGTGAAATCCACCAATCCATCAGTGTTGCTATCGATCTGCAAACAACACAGACGCATTTTGGATTATACACTAAACCCTGGAGGGGGAAAATTAGTCTAACTATTAAGTTTACATACCGCTTGAAGAATCTCTGCAACTCTTGCATCTTTCAGTTTCCAAGGAACATCTTTCGCAAGAGCCTGTTAAGATGTAAAGATTAATAGACTCTATTGCGGTGAAAACGCTTACTTGAGTTGTCTTCTTCATACCTGCCTCATCTCCTCGAGACTAATAACACCGTTCTTGTCAATGTCAATAGCATCAAACTGGTCTCTAAGATCATCCAGCTCATCCTCATCAATTGTCGTCGCCAGAGCCTCCAAAAACAAAAAAAACTCAGGCAAAGAAAAAAAACTCAACAACTTTCATATGAAATACAATCTATCTCTTTCTTGATTACCCTCAGAGCAATCTGCTTAAGACGGCTGAATTTCACAAACTGACGCATGTTATTAAGAACTGATATGTCTATAGGAATCTCCGAGGCCTCCCCTCCTTCTCTCACCCATGGATGTGCTGCAAACACCAAATCCAGAAGATGAGTAAATGTAAACCAAAAACAATGGAGATTTATGCCATTTGCAATAACATACATAGAGCTTGAGCTGCGGTTAACCGTGCACGCGGTTCCTTAACTAACAACTTCTTTACGAAATCTTTGGCACTGTTGCTAATGGTTGGCCACAGGTTTGTTTTGAAGTCAGGACTTTTTCTCATGACCTGTTTTTCATGTCAGTATCTATGAACAAACACATCATTGCATTAGATTGGTTATGTCAGAAGATTACTATACCTCATCGAATATTCCGTCTTGAGTCTTATCCCAGAAGGGTCTTCTCCCACAAAGCAGAATGTAAGTGATGACACCGATACTCCAAACATCTGATTCAGGTCCTGACCTTCGTTTCAACACTTCAGGTGCGACGTAATACCCACTTCCTACTATATCCTGAAATTTCATTCCTGCCATTTTCACGAATTACTCTCCATATGTTATCTGAGACAAGACTTGAGAAGTGGAAACACTTGCAACATTTTACATACCTGGCTTTATGAAGTCTGACAAACCAAAATCTGTAGCCTTCAGAGACGAATCTTCTTCGGTTGATTTGAACAGAAAATTCTGAAAGGTGGAACTCTTTTTAAGTGAGGAAAATTCTTTCACATATCCAGTAATCGAATTAAACCAAACCATACCTACCTCTGGCTTCATATCGCGGTGCACTAGACCGCGTAAATGACACTCAGCTGCAACTTTCAGCATTTGTCTCACCACAACTGCTGCGTCTTTCTCGGTGTAACGGCTATCTTTCCTGGAAACATATACACATAACTTGATTTGAGGTAACTTCCCAAGTGTTTCTTTTCTACATAGTATTATTGTCAACACAAACTAATATTACTCTTACTTTGCTAATATTCGATCTAGCAATTCGCCACCTTCACATAACCTGGAAAAAAAGAAGAAAACCCCACCATCAAAAGCAGGGTGATTTCAAATTTCTTGTATCACAAGAAAAGAGAAGGATAATAAAAACAGAGTTACTTGAGGCTTACTCCATGACTATATAAATATAGTTCTTGTCCTCAAATGCATTGTGAAACCCAACCACATTCTCATGCCCACCTAAAGCTTCTAGTATCTTAACCTCTCGCTTCACATCTTCCACTTCAATCGGTAGAGTCATCTGCAAACCAAATTACTCAAATCATTTCTGACGAAGAAACTTATGATTAATCTTAAAAGTTAATGTAATGGACAAACTTGGTATGAAAACAAAGCTTAGAACAAGCCAAAAACTTGGGTGTCAAGCAATGACATTCGTTAAAGGTTGGATTTTTAGGTTTCTATATAGAAATTATGGATCTTTTACAGCTAAAACTCATTAACAATAGAATACCAATACAAATTAGAAAATTGGAATCAAATAGATGTTTTGACCTTGGCCTTATCGATTCTCTTGACCGCAACACGATTGCCATCGTAGTTATCGGTGGCAACGTAGGTAAAGCCAAATTGGCCGTGTCCGAGTAATTTCCCGATTGTGTATTTATTATCGAAATCCTTAGCATACCCAAAATCGATGCGCTTACCATAGGGGATCCCTACTCCGTGCCTCCATTGGATCTTGTTCTTGTTCTTCTTCTTTATGCTACTAACCTTCTCTCTTGCCTTCTCCTGCGTTGGAGGATGAAGATTAGGGTTCCGGCGTCTGGTGGCATTAGGAGAGGAGAAACAGAGACCCATGTGATGCTCTTAGGGTCTCTAATGGAGGAGATTTTCACAGCAATGCTGAATTCAAATGAGGGAGACGTTAAGAAGAGATTGAGAACAGGAAGAGGAACAGATTTTAATTTTTTTTTTTTTTTGGGTTTTCCCATTTTAGCAACATTTCTTTATTAACAAGATTGACATATCAAAAATCTGACACCATTTTTTTCTGTATCTTTGTTACCTTCAAATATTATTATTATTATGTAAGGCATAGACAACGATCTTCATAGCTTGTGACGCACGGAAATTAACCACTAATCGGATGGATTAGCATTGGTTATTCTTCCACCTTTTTTCCCGGTTATTACCATTTAAACTTGGGTAGAGGAAACTTCATTTTTTAACTTAAATGAGGTGTTCCGATACAAATCATCCAAAAAAACCCTAAAGAGTAACTAACACATAAGGTTAACTATTTACAAACCTAACTACTACTTCAAACTCAAATTCTACCCCAAAATGGGTCACAAAATTTCCTCCAAAGCAAGTTAGAACCAAGGATGCCATGTTGGATCCATCATACATAGGTTGCGAGGCGACAAAGCTGCTTCCACCAATTCATTCACACCTCTTTGCACAGACTGTGGTGGCTCCACCGAGTTCTCATCCTGTAAAAACACAACCCGATAATATTAGATTCATCAGTTGGGAAGACGGACAAACCCTATTCTTGAGTTCTAGTAGCATCAAAAACAAAAACTCCGTGGAGATGTGAATGATGATTGTACCTCTTCAGAGAAATACTGTGGCGCTATTCCTCTGATTCGTCCAATGACATCATCCACGTTTGAGTTAACTTTGTGCTTCAGCTCGGCCGAACTCAATGAAGCAATTCCTGCAACAGGAGGAATAGGCACTCCCAGAGGTCTTCTTCCAAACCATGACAGAAGCTCATCACGGAAGAACATGGCTAACTGATACCGAATATGTTCATTTTGCTGAAATATTGCAAAAGAGGAGAAGAGGTTAGAGGCCAAATGATTTGAATGCACCACTCAACTCTTTGGTAGTATTTTTGGTTACCTTGGAGGAGAAAACTGCTTGAGATGCGGCACACATGTTTGACATGAGAGGACCTTCGACACCAAAATGAGAGAAAAATGCTTGCATGTTCCTTGTGAGGCGGAAAGGCACGGGTTCATTGAGCTCGATCATCCCATTGGAGTCATAAGATGGATGAAAATCTGTCTGGAACATTTTTCCGGTGTTTATGGCGAATAAGATCTTGTTTGGGGATCTCCCACCAATTTGTAGAATGAAGGACATGAAATTGGAGACAGCTAGCTGGACAGCGAATTGCTTCTTGAAAGCCCAAAGATGACTTCCGCTCATCGATGTCTTGTACATGTACTGAGAGAATATACTGTCATTGACTATGTTCTTTGTGATTTCACCATAAGCCAGAAGTCGAAGATCTCCAATTGCTTCTGGTGAGATTTGCCCTGAGATGGCTTGATTGAGTTTCTCCTTGAAGTACGTAATAGGAAGATCTGACTCTCGACCATTCCTTCCACAGTGATTCTCATACACCTCAAGGAAAGTGTTGTACATGAGATCATCCTCAACCATTCGGACCTGAAACGAAAAAAATGTTAGCATGCCATACTCCTAGAGAGATTTGCCTATTCTTATTATGGACAACCAAAAGGAGAACTAGATTGAATAAGTGAAGTTTCAGAGAAATCTTGTAACTGAACCACACGTAAATACTCATCGAATGAAACATCAACTGAATCAAGAAACTGAAAGGGGAACTAAGCTGATTTTTCAAGGCATACCTGGGACCAGACAGGGATTATGATTGGAGTGTGAAGTCCTATATGGCGTCTTCTCGACTCTTTATGCTTGTCGAACATTTGGTTCATCACACGGAAAAGCTGCAAGATTCGTTCGTCACTCCTCGCATTAGGAGTTAATGATGTTTGAACAATAAAATGCTTTTGTGAGCCATCAGAGCCAATAAGAGTCAAACGTCTGCAGCTGCTCCCATGTCTTCGTACAATTTGTATGTCTGCTCCAACCCTATCCAACTTTACTGTATGATCAGGTGCAACTTCCTGTGGAGTTAAACAAAAAGATTAGTTCACACGTAGCACAAAGAGAAAAGAAAAAGAATGAAAGGACAAAACTTGTATAATTTACATCCCCTCTAGAGAATGTACACGTTGTAGGTAAACAAGAGACGAGGATAACAATCCAATTTACCTGGTCAGCAAAGTACTGTCCTGGTATCTCCACATCAACAACATTGAAGTCACGCAGCACCTTGCTCTCGTCTTCCAATCTCAACACAGCGGGGAACCGGTCTTCAACATTGTTCTGAAGAATATTTTTCCAGTCTTTCAGTTTTTTTGTCAGATCTGCGAGTGTGACAGGGAACGAATTACTATCTGGATCCAGGTCACGCTCGAATTCCTGTTTGTATTCTCTCACAAATTCGACATGCTTGGTCACAGCATCTGCAGAAAAACAAGCTCTGCATACACCCGAGAGTTCTTTCTTGAGCGGTGGGGGAACTTCAGCAGTGGTGGCAGTTGGATATTTGTAACATCGATGCAACAAAGCATTCACAACCGCAAGAAGTCTTTCTTCTGGCAAAGTTACAAACCTCGAACCAATTTCTGTGAGAAGAATCTGAGAGGGAAATACATCATTAGATTATCAAAGTAAAGAAGCAGGGAAAATGTAATGGAGTCAAAATCTGAATCCAAGCTACTTGTCCCCAACAGTAATTTTCTATTCTCCTTTTTTGGGATTTATCTCTACCATGAGAATTGTATGGAGAGAATTTAAAGAAATCAGTATATTCACAAACAGAATACTACCTCGAGTTCACTTGCCAAGTTGTTATGTTTACTCCTAAGAGCTTCCATAATCTCCTTTGCAGCATCAAAAGCACCCGCAGCAGAGATTGCCAACGAAGCACCATTCTGTATTGCTGTGTTTTGACTATTTTCACTGATAGTTGAACTGCTCTGGTTCATAGGTTGATCATTCCCTGAATGCACATTGTTTTCCATAGTAGCACGGTCACTTTCTTGCGCATGTGGGTTACCACCATCATGGGTTCCAACAGCCCCACTAGTTTGAGCATCTTGATGGATTTGAGTTTCTGATGGTAAATTACCTCCACCATGACCCGCACTAACACCAGGCACATTCTGCTGCATTCTTTGAGCCAAAACCACTCTGCTAAGTTCAGATTTATTGACTGCATCACGGCGCTCCAGTAAGTATGTGCGAAGCCAGTAATAGAGAGCCTGAAATGGAAAACAGTCTCATACTCAGATGATATGACCAAAAACAAATTCCTCTTAAACACTAAAAGGAAATTACCTGCGGGAATACTGCAGCAATTTTCAGTAGAACCAATTTGCAATGGGGTGCTTCCGTTCGCTGCAAGGAAAGCAACAACTGTGGGATCCAAGCAAGCCACACCCAGTGAGGCACTTGGTCCAAGTGTTTGTCAAATATTCTACCAACAGGCTCATTTGCTGTATCAAAACTAAGAAGATAAAGAACACGAGCCATGTGACTTCTGGAATTGGAAACTCCAAATCTTATACCCTGAAGAAAGCAACTGACAGTATATTCTAGCCAGATTTCATCTTGTGTTTCTTGGTATGCCTGAAAAACAAAAGTAATAATATAATGTCTAATATGACAAGAGGGGATGTTAATAGCACAGGAAAAGAAGTAGAATCTAATCATAAGACATACCATGTCACAGTAATTTCCCCAGCTTATCCATCCTTTGGGTAAATTTTTGAATAGGGTGATTGCGTTGGAATAGGCAATATTAGCACCTTCAGTGTCGTTTAACTTCAAATGAAAATCCCCCTTTAGACGAAATATCTCTGCCTTGTTCTTCACTAGAAAGAACTCCAAATTTGTGCTATTAACCAGATTAAGACCAGTAGCAAGCTCTCCTTTCGTTTCCAGATGAGATTTTGCCTGCTCTTTAATTTTAACGAAGGCTTCCTGCATACACAGACGTGGAACAGAGATGGTCAGACAACTTCAATATTTCAAGCTCAAACAAAACACATTCAGGAAAAGAAAAGTTATTTTATAGGATCACGGAAAAGGATGAGGGTTGCATAAACGACTTCAGATATCAAAAATGTTAATGGATGGATTTACAGCTATGCCAAGAAATATTTTAACAAACTAGGTAAAATAAAATTAATAAAAAGCAAGAAAGAAAATTAATGTTGAAACTACATGTTGTATCCAAAGATGCAGTTCTTCTATAGAATTCTGCAATTGAATGAACTCTGCCCAAATTATAATAAGGTTAAAGATCTATGAAACCGTACCTGTACTTCCATTTGTGAGTGTCCATACATGTTGTCAAGTATCTGAACGCAAACATCATAAAGCCCTTGTTTCCGAGCTATCCTAGCAAGCTTATTGACGTTCCATGCTTTGTCACGATAACCAAGGTGATGAAGTGGAGTATTTGAAGTTATAAAGTCCTTGAATGCATCAATAACAATGTTATATATTTCATTCCTCCACTGCAGCATATCATACCAGACGGTCATATTGTCCCATTCATTTGGAGTCCTCAGCCTCCAAGTCTCGAGAATGTCTTTCAGATCTGCATATTGATTTCCCTGTCCACCAATAGCAGCATTTCCTGGACCTTTACTCCCATTTACGATGTCAACATATATTCGAGAAGACTCTTGCACCTCCACTAGTTGTTGGAATTGCTGCAGTAGAGGCACCCTAGCATGAAGGGACATTTCAGGTAACTGCCACCACTGTTCCAAGGCAAGATCAACGCCTTTCCCAACTATGTTTTCAGCATCTGCGACAGCATTTGCATTTTTGTCATGAAGGGCAAAACAAGCTTGAACCAAACGAAGCTTCGGTGTCTCTTCCACTTGTGCTTTGGGTATCACATGATCCTTCAAATATGCCCAATCTGGAACTTTCCAGAGACTATCAAGCAAAATTTCATAATTCTCAGTGCTTTTTCCAAAATCTACAAGGGCATTCCACTGACCAAGTTGAGTGGCACAGTGGAGCCATTGCTCCTCCCATAGACACATTTCAGCCTTAGGTACTGCATTATTGTAAGTGCCTTGGGTTGTCTTAACCATCGCCTGATGAAAAAGGCTCTGAGCGCGCTGCCAAAAACCATGTTGAACCATTGAAAGCCCAGCTCTCGATTCGGTAGTGATGGACCTATTCTTCCACAACCCAAATCTCCTGTCTTCTTCATTTAACAACCTATAAAGCTCAGAAAGAGACTCGGCACATTTTGAGTCATTCATGAACAGCATGACATGGGTCTCTAGCAAAGACAATGCAAGATGCCATGCATTGTACGTTTTTCCGATATATTTGATAAGCTCACTAGGCATCCTAGGTTGAGGGTGGCTCAACTGAAGTCCTTCCAGAAGTGCTTGCACAACGTTTGGCCTGTGTCCTTGCTGCTTCTTGTGATAGTCCTTTGACAGGAGTGAAATCATAGGTTTAGCCAAAGCTATTTGCTCTTCCTTGTGTAGGGTTGCCCACACAATTGGAAATACTAGCACCCACAAATGATAAGCAACATTGGCATCTGTGTGAGCCAGCTCCCTTAAAGGAATAATAACATCAGCCACCTACAGCGGGAAAAAGAGTACATATAATTTTTTCAGATCAATCCAGCTACTAAAGTGGATAAAACACCAAAGAACTGAAAATAATTAACTAACTATTTACAACTTAACAGGACAAAAGAAAGCACCATAACGACTCAGCAGCTTTTAAAAATAATTTGCCATCACCTGAAGTTTGCTTGCGGCATTAAGAAATTGTGCATGCTTCATAACAATGCCATCAAACATTAAAGCAACTTCTTCAGGTCCCTCCGGCATAGCAGGTGGTTGGTGGTGTACTCCAGTATTATGTGAAGGCAAAAGTGGTACTACCCTGGCAGAATTCGGTGCTAGAGTAATGGGCTTCTCCTCGATTAAGATGGCTAGGAGAAGATCAAGACCCTGTTTGAGCCAAAAGACATCACTCATAGCTTCCCAATCTTGGTTTTGAATTATGTACTGCAACCGAGCAAATAAATTTTTTCCAAGAGACTCGTGGTATAACAAGAAGAACTTCCTCCGCATATCAGGATCCCTTGCCCGTAAACCAAGCATGGAATGTCTTTCAACTTTCAGAGAGATCTCTTGTCGGAGTGCCAGTGGATACCTATTAGTGAAACAGATGATATCATCTCTCTCATAAAAAACTTTGACGGTTCAACATAAGATTTAAAAGCAAAGGCTTACTTCGTTGAATCAGCACAAAGTCCATACAAAAGCTGGAGATATGCCTTATCCCACTCTTCCAAAGCAACAGATGAGAAGTGCTGCTTATCTACCTGTGAAAGCTTCTGGAGAAAAGAAATTATATCCTTCTGGGTAAGAAAAGCACTAGAGGACCCAGATGAACCTGTTTTTCCGAAATCATCCTCAGCCCACCTTTTTAACATGTCTAGCACGCAGAGAAGCACACTAGAATCGGTACCCTTTTCTGAAAGAAAAGTGTTCAATATTTGAGCCACGGGTCTTTTACAATCCGCTAAAAGCATAACCCTTTCATCAATTAGTTCCAAGACCGACTTTATATTAGATATGACTGCCCCAACATCAGCATTTTGACGAGAAGATGTTACTGCAGAATCTGAATCTGACCGCTGGCTCTGAAAAGGGACAGAAAAACCCACAAGAGTAAGCCACAATTGAGGTAACATGTAATGGATACCTAGTTATTAATTTGAAGGAAAAGGTAGGGAAATTTACAGGAGCTGGCAAAAGAGAGAGAAGTGATATCTTGAATTTGATAGTATATACGTACAGACCAAAAACATTTCAGCAAATAATATAAGGCAGATGAGTCAGAGCCGAAAAATGATAAAAGAGAGTAAAAAATATAAAAGCAAAAATCTTACAAGGCATGAGTGAGAGTGCTTCATAGCTATTTAGACGTATTAGATATAAACAATACTCAGTTGATAAGAAGTGGTGAATACTGAATACCATGTAAAATCCATTTAAGCCCAAAGAAGAAGGAAAGCAAGCATGTGATTTTATCTCTTAGAAAAAAGATAGCTATTTCTGAAGAATAACTTACTTGTCTAGGATGAGCACCCAGATCCCGCGAAAGACGCTGAAGGATACGCACCAGTACATATGGATCAACAAAGTTTTTCTGTACCTCTGCCAAGGTTTTGAGGACAATAAGTACAAAGCTGACTGAACCGAGAGAGTTATCATCTCCTGAAGCTTGTAGAGCAGTAACAGCATGCACATGTTTCTGTATCAGCTCACTGACTTTCTGATACAATAGCTTTATGTCAGGAGGTGTACTCGCTCCATCCTGTGGGAAGGCGATGAAGACCATCTTCAACAAAGAGCATAGCGATTTACCAGCATCCAACATCTTGTGTTTGAATGACAGCTCAAGAAACTGGTGAAGCAAAGAACAGTCAAAACGAGGCAAAGAACAGACATGTTTCATATATTAGGATAAAGCTTACTGCAGCAAAGTATACCTGTGAGATCTGGCTGATGTTGTTCTTAATGAAAAGATGCGGCTGCTTCTCCAGAACCTTGTTCATGACATCCAAGCCCTGAGCAAGTGCTGTGGACGGATCTGACTGAGATGGTGGCATGCTGCTTAGCAGCTTTTCTAAATAGTTAAACTTGACGTTTGCATTTGGCCAAACTTCCAAAGCTTGTGAAAGAAAATCTAAAGCTTGTTTGTACATAGTGTTGGCTTCCCTGTCCTTAGGCTCAATTACCACTGCCACCTGTTCAAGGAAGGGAAAGGAAACTTAAACTACAGTCATAATCAGAAAATTAATAAATGAATTGTGTAGCTAGAAAAATGTCATGATCAACTAACATAGTTTGAAACTAGAGGTGGTCAATAAAGTCTAGAACTTAACCAGATCCAAAACCTAGAAAACCAACTATCCGCATAATATCATTATAGAATACAGAATACTATACTGCTTTAAGACTGCCACAGGTCATCTCTTTAGAATGCTAAAGTGGTCAGGGGAGAAGGGGCTTGGTGAACTACCAGTCTACCCCCCCCCCAAAATTGAAATAGATAGAACCAGCAAGTTAGAAACATGCTCAAAGGGTAGAAGATGGGAGGTGTAAGGCCTTACTCTTATAAGAAAGTTGATGATTAATTCTTCCATAGCAGCATTTGGCTTGAATTCCTCATCAGGTTGGGTAGCAGATCCAGGAGTTTCTACATTGGGTATCGATGATACACCACCAGGTGACATAACACACAATGATTGGAGACCAGGTTCAATTTTAACTCGTCTACTTGGGTCTTCAGATATAGAAGATCCATCTGTTGAGCGCTTAGGATCTGCACCGGATGAAGGATGTAAGCTATCACTAACCTGACTGATTGTGTCGGCATCAATAACCATTTTAATTTCATTCTGTCTTTGCCTTTCCCAGCTGACAACCAATCCAGCAAGTTCGATTGCGAGCCGCCTATTTTCTGCTGTAGTGTTATAGGGCAAACCTAGACGACTCAAGGAATTCACCATCTGAGGTACAAACTGTGCTCTACAGCTGTAAAAAAGATCTGAGTGCCGGACAATGAGTTGGAAGATGTGGATCAAATTTTGAATTGAGTGACCCTCCTCCACCAAAATTTTTTTGGTGTATCTTATCCAAATCGGCATTCTTGAATCTCCAAGTGGAAGCCTTTTAGGTAAAGCTGGCATTAGAATTTCCAGGGCTTGCTTAACAAGCATCTTATTCTCCTGCTGGCATGTCCTAAGAAGCGCAACAAAAACCTACATCCAGTTTAAAAAAACATTTGTATCACTGGTTGAGAGAAGTATTTTAGGCACATCCTTGCTTTAAAGGTTTTAAATGACATTTGCAAGGTCGTTAATGGAAAAGAGGTAAAGGTGACATACACTCATACAAGAAGGCCCAAGTATTTTCCTTATTTCACTCTTCAATAGAAACAATAAGGAACGATAAAGATCACCAATATAATTAAAATGCCACTAGTACCTGGCAACAAAAATTGAAATGGTACCTGGAGAATGATTTTCTCTGGAGCCTGGTAAGCATCCAAGAAGTGGCAAACATTAACGAATGCCCACTGTTTACTGGCACTATCTTCCCGTTTGAGATGATTCCATCCGAACTTGATGAGCTCTTTTCTATGATGAACCAGATCACCCTGAAGATATTTCAGAAGCAAAGTAGCTAACTGCAAAAGTTCGATCCTCAAAGGTTCGTCATATTCAGCAGAAACCTATAAAATTTGAGATGAAATATAAATCAGAACAAGTACAATAAGACCATGTCAGAAATAACAACTTGGATAGGTTACTATCATTAGCATTTACATCAAGAAAATTATACAGCAATCTTCCCCCACATTAATTTCTGTATTAACCAAAAGTATAAGTTGCTTAGGGTAGAAAAGAAACTAACCTCTTCAGGTGGATCAAGAAGCCTCTCAACAATGATCTTGACTATATTAGGGTCAATAACTTCCCAAGTTTGGCCGTTTCGGAAGGCATGGGAAAGCATTGGAAGAATGAGCATTTGCATTACCTGAACTAGATGATCATGACCAAGTTGTTTTGACTGGAAAAGGTTTAGAAAATGCAGAACAATTGCTCTTTTCATGTTGGATGGATATTCTTCTGCAACCTGATTAAAGAACCCAGTTATTCTACTAGAGCTGCAAATATGAGAATCAAGTATGAATTTTTGAGAAAGATACCTCAATAATGTAAAACTCCCTCAAAAAGGTGTAGTCAATACGACTATGGAACAAGAAAATAGAGAGAACATCGAAAAGAACGTTCACTTCAGATTTTTCATGTCGTAGATAGTTGAGGAAGCACTTGACAAGCCATTTGCTCTCTTTTAGCTGAGGGTTTGAGAAAATAAAAGGTTTGAGATGTCCAACTTTTCTGAATACATTTAATATATTGCACGAGGATTACTTGCAGCAATTTAAATCAAAATGCATATTTTTGAAAGAAAAACCTAATTTCTACAGTAATTTCAGGTAACAGGGAACTTAAGCAGCCCAAAAACAAGATTGTGCAGAAACAACTTACGAGGGCCCCAACATACAAGACCGTAAAGACAGCAGATAAATGAAAAAAACTAGTATGTAAATTTGAAACAAATTTATATTTGCATAGTGCTACATATACAATCGTGAGGTCGTTACAGATGCCCACATCAGTTTTAGATAAGGAACCATTAAAAGTATGTATTTAATTTCAGTTTGAATCACAAAGCCAATGCAGAAATTATAAAGTTCAGGAATATATGAAACTACCTGAACTAAATTCAACTCTTGCTCATTCTGCAAACGAGTCGTCCTTGCATGTGATTTCCAAAGGAGAGCCAAGGCATCAAAAATAATACGGTTACTCTGCAGCCAGCTGGGTATCAGTTTCACCATTGTTTTGATAAGATAGAGACCCTGAAAATACGCATCTGATGCTACATTGGATTTTGTTGACGGCATATTAGAGCTTTCCAATTGCATAGAGATGGGCTTTTCATCTCCAGATGATACAGCTGGCGGAGTTGAAGCTGCCACACTCAGTATGGCATCAGATTTTGGTAAAATTTCAGGAAAGGCATATGAAAGTAGCTTATGAGGAGATTTTGCAAGTTCTTCCCTTAATGGTTGGCCAGCATCTGACCGGATTACATACATAAACCTGAGGTTAAGAGGGAAACAGTCATTTACCCATGCTCACACTCAACCGAACAAACGTTGTGAAGAAAAAAAACTTTTATTACAATGTTATTCTTACCTTCGGAAATATTTTGGTTCACTTAATCTGGAAAGAAAGTAATCAACAGCTAAAGTTGCATATCGATTCAAGAACTTGGTAAGCGGGAGACGGTATGGGCTGTTAATCTCACTGTACACTTGCCCTGGAGGAAGAGCTGCTTCTAAGTCGATAGTTAATGTTACAAGTTCATCTAGAAATTTTGATGCAGCAAGTGGAAGTAGGTGGAAGAGCTCGATAATAGCTGCCACAGACAAAACAAAAAAATGTGTTTATATATAATCACATGACCAGACATCTGTTTTTATATATTTCGAAGAAACTGATTACCAGCTGCAATTTTCGGCTCTTCACCAGCTTTCCATGATTTCTGGGACTGTGCAAGTTTCTCTGGCTCTAACCATTTTTTAAGGTGCTCCAGCAACTTACCTCCTAATGTCACATTAAACCAATTTGATAGAAGTTCAAGAAGACGTGCCAAACCTTGCAGTAAAGGCATATTGAGATTCTTTGTGTGTGCCAGATTAACTAGTATAGGTCTGAGGCTACTCTGAAGAAGTTCTTTAGGCATCCGTTGTTGATTAATGACCTAAAGCAGAACACAGAGTTTCAGAGAATAGCAAAAAGGTATATAAAATAGCATTGATTATCCCAGAAGGAAAAGCGCTATTAGGTAGAGGAAAATCTATTCCTCCATGACTATCTCCAAAGCCCTCAAATTGAATGTGGATGCAAGAATTGGAAATAGAAGATAGATAACTAGGAACCTGTCTTAAACCCTCCTTGGCAACGGTCACAATTTCTGGTGCTCGACAGGTTAAAGACTTGAAAAACATGGAAATTATCTTTGCACGTAGTTCATTGTGACTTTGAGTTCGAAAGTCAGCCCATGCCATAGTTGTGCACAGAATCTCAATACAAGCTGTTCGAAGTCTGTTTAACGATGTAAGAACATTAGGACTCATCAACTTCACAGCCCATACAGCTTCATCAGCCTCAGCTATTTGTAACGCTTCTTGCAAGAAGTTAACCAACTCTGGGGTCACTTTTAGAAGGGGGGGCCTCAGTGCTAAGCAAAAGTTCAGAGCTGTCACAGTCCCAACCTATAATGCATATTAAAGAAGGGTGAAAAAAAGTCCAGAAAGGATTTTACAACAACCAAAAAATAGCAGAATGAGGCACACCTGTTGATCAATTGTCTTTGATCGAAGTGGACGCATTATAAGTGGCTGCAACAAAGGTTGGTATAAAGGCTCAAGCAGTTCAGATACCTCACTACCAGTTCGGCTAGCCAAAAGTGCAAGACAGTTCTGAACATTTTTTCTCACTGTGATAGAAGTATTTGGATTGAACAATTCAGTAGCAAGATATTTTACAACGCCTTGAAAGCTTTGTCTGCGGGCATCACTGTTTGCTTCGTCAACATTATTAACAACTCTTAGAATCTGCATAAGAACCTGACTTGTCTCTTCTTGTTCTTTGCTAGCATAAACAGGAAGTCTCTTTTGAACATAGACCAGACCACGTACAATTTTTACTTGGAAAAGACACAATGTTTCAACATTCACTTTCCCTACCAGCACCTAACCCCATTACTCCACCCATTTAGTTTGCCATGTGCTCCCATAACAGCAATGCAACAACCGAGGTAAAAATTGTTCAAACACTGGTATTCTCACACTTGGATGGGGGAATATACCGGATTTGTAGAAGGACTGGAGACAATCATAGAGGCATTGTGACCACCCCTAGCCACCAGCACATCAGCATGTTTGACAACAGCAAGGAACAGCAGAGTTTCAGCAAATCGTTTAACGCAGTCAGAGCAGCTTTGGCATGGAGCCTGTTTTCATCTGCAAGCACATCAACAAGTGCATCCAAAAATATTAAAGGATCCAGCTGTTTTAAGTTACTAGACCAACTACTTTTGGGCCTTGAACTTGCTGAAATCACAGAACCCCCAAGAGGTCCAGCACTAGTTGAAGCATACGACGAGGTATAGTCCCCATGCAAAATAATTGCGAAATGCCGACATATGTTTACAACAAAGTCATCATCTGAGTCACTGAGATCCGGATCAGAACTGGCAGCAATTATAGTGATTAATAGCGTCTTGAAGATCGACTTCTCAGCGAATAACTGTGTCTTTGTTTTAACCCCTAAGTCAGCCTGCAGCAGCAACAAATCCTCTTAATAAATAAATCCTTTTGCATCCTATTACACCAAGAAACACAGAAAATCTAAGGAGAAAAATAGGTAACTCACGAGAAATGACATGAAGCAGTCCTAGCACTAAGCTAATTTATGAAGCATTATGAATAATGGAGATAACATAATGGATTCAGCAAACGTCAGCCAACAAATTAGCAACTTAAATATTTGACGAGAAAGTTACAGAGTAAAACTATAAGAGATTAAGATCACAAGAGTAATTACCAAAAACCAACCTTTATTCCTGGTGATTCACTCCTGCGCCAAGATGAATCAAGAGAGGAATGTAACAAAGTTGATAATTGCTTGGGCGTCTGACCCTCATCAGTGACACATCCAGGCAAATTAAGCTGAGACAACAAGCAAACGCGGAGGAATTTCAGAGCTTGTTTTTTGTAGTAGATCTCCATAGTGAGATTTTTCTGAATAACAGCTGCTACAGCAAGATTAATGAATTTGTCCATTGGCACAAGAAATGGAGTGGACGGCTCAAACGTCAGAACTAAGCGAAGTCCATGCTCTGGATTATCTTTGCATTCAAGTGTAAGTGGCTCTTTCAGAAATCGCCGGTTGCGACCACCCAATTTTCCCACAATTTGTAACGCTTTTCCACCCCAAGGATATGGCACCGGCTTCAAGTGAGACCATAATGCTAAGATCATTTCAGACATAACATTTGCCATACTTGGCTCCAAAAAGTCCGGATTCAGACTATCTACCCAGAATTCAAGGGTGCGTAACCCCAAGCTCACAAGTTCATCACTTCCTCTCAAACAGGATACAAGAGGCCTCATTAGGCGAGGAAGGTATGGCAATAAGGAGCTTAAGCGTGCAGGAAGTGTCAAAGAAAGCTCCAACAAAAGATCTCTCATGTCTTCCCCGGCTGGACCCTCGAGCATAGTCAGAAGCATATTAAGACAAGGTAGCAGCGTGGGGACTAAATCTCTAAGAAGCAGCTCTAATTTACATCCAGCAAGTCCTCTGAAAACAGTTCGTAACAATTGCATATAACCAAGAGGCTTTTCAACTTCAGTCGCATTCTTCATGCAGACATCCATAATAACAGGCACTTGAGGTTGCAATATTCGTTCAAAATCAGATGGTGCTTTGGAAACAGCACCAAAGAGGCACCGGAACAGATGTAGAACTAATTTAGTTTCAGCTGAATCTGGATTCTTCAGAACATCGAGTTTGCTGCTTACTAGGAAATTAATCAGAACATCTGCAAATGGCTTGTATACTTTGGGAGCTTGCAGAAGAGTGGGAAATATTTGAACCAGTTGAGTATTGTCAATCATGCACTCAAAAAGTTCAGGCATACATATGGATAACATATCCATTAGATCTCGAGGTTCCATAATAACCAAAATTTGGGAGAAAAGATTTAGCATTTCTTTCTCCTCATCCTTCTCTTTGAAGAGAGCTACACAATGGACACCACTCTTTAAAACACCAGAGGCTTTCCAAACCTGCTTGAAGTTAGAGATTACTAGAGGTTTATCAGCCATTCGCTATTAATGCCTAAACTAAAAAATCTCACATGCAATACCTCATCTTCTCTCATTCCTTTAAAAACCTGAGTAGCAGATGATTGTGAAGCAAGAGCTTGTGGGTGTATTCCCTGAGGTCGGGGCAAATGTGCATGGGTTATACTCCATATGATTGTCTTCATTCCTGAATACAAATCAGGAAAAGTGCTTAACATATAGAAACATAATCAATATGTATAACTGATCCTAAGATGAAACGTCAGTATGGCCAAGACTCAATACCCATCACCAGTGTCTTGATCAGATTCTTACAATCATTCACTTCTTTGGAATGTTCAGCAGGAACCTGCAAATTCAAAACTGCCTGCAACCAGCATGGTCTAGTAATATAAAAACTGCCAGATGATCTATATGTGAATCCAAAAGAAAATATTTAAAAATATATCAATAAAGACAATCATGCTTCAGCGAAATAATAACAGGCTTTAAATATATATTTGTTCCTAAATTATGATGGAATTTAGAAAAGAAAGAAAATCTATATTTAAGAGAATAAACAAACATTAATGAATGCTGTAGAGCTAGCAAGTTTGAATATCACAGTTGAACACGATCTCACATTGGCTGATAATTTGGCTACTTACTAAGACGAAACAGCCATCAATGATAATATGAAATTACCTGAACAGGAAGTTCAAGCTTCGACCTCAGAGTGATATGATCCTTTCCGTTACCCTCCTCTAAAAGCTGTGACGCAGAAAGCAAGACTAAGTAACACATGAATGAAATAAAAGAGTTGACAATCAGGATGGATAAAAGGTCAACATTTCTCAAACAAAACATAGCAAAAAAAAGTCGGTACTCTGTTGCAACTAAGACCTACACAAAATATAAAAACTGGTATATCAAGCAAAACCTATACAAACACAATAAACAACAAAGCCAAAAAGCTGAAACAGCATGGGAGCTTGAAAAGCAACCAGGACTACCTGAGGGATAGAACGCTTGAAGATATTAAATTTCCCAACAAAGGCATCCAGAATACGTCCCTGTAAACAGATGATGAGTAAAGTAAGTTAATGATTAGAGTTAGAGCAGCCAACCAATTCTAATATGATCCCTCGGGGTAAAGCTATACCAACAAAACCCGCGCTTCATCCATTGACTGCAGATCAATACCCTTGTCAAATATTGGTTCTACCTGAACACAATGTATTAAGTTTTACCAAAATCTAGATTCAAGCATAGTGGACAGATTATGCCACATAAATGTTAAGTAAATATCAAATTTAAATAAGGCAAACAAGACGGAATATATAGCTTTACCAGATTCAACATCAGTCGTGCACAAGTTGTATGGATGTTAAGAGAGAGGGTCGAGTCATGCATGTTCCTTGAAAATAAGTAGATGATCCTCGATAACTGCCACATTTTTTACAGTCAAATGAGAAAGGGAAGCCTGATATTGGCACGAAAGATTGATCAATAAGTTGTATTCCTAAGATTATATGTTTATTGAAAATCTCCATCTGCCAGAATATTTTGCAGGCCTCAGGCTTCATGTTTAGAAGCAAGAACTAACATCTTTACCAAGTATGAGCAATTTCCGATCACAATTGACAAGACCACAAGGATGAAGATCCTTTTTAATACCCAATAAACCAACCACAAAAACCAATGACACATAGCAATAACACATTAGTATCACTTACTGTAGAGTCCAGGCAATGTTTTGCAAAGTTTCCAGAACTTAAAACTCTCTCAACTATAAAGAGCTACTCTAGAAAGAAGAGGACTAACAAATAACAAAAACACCAAACGAAATTAAAAGTAGAAACACATGGCACAGACACAACAAGAAGCACCTGAGAAAGGGACAGATCTGCTCGAACATGGTGAACAATCTCGGCCAGTAGGCTGTAAGCCAGAGGTCTCAAAGACTCAAAGCATGCTCGCCCTGTCCCAACTAGAACCCTGACACAGAAAAAATAGCAAATAGATGACATAACTCATTATTTGTTATTAGATACTGTGGAAATATGAATGATACAGAACAGTAAAATAAAACAGCTTCCTGACAAGTGTAAAATTTTTAGAACTCAGAAAGGATAAAAAGGGACATTATACCTTTCTTCCAAAAGTGTGTCAAGAAGAGGAAATAAACCTCTCTTGAAATCCGTCCCAAGTACATGCTTTAGTGAGACTAATAGCTCCTGCATTTCATAGACCAGAAAAAATCATTCACTGCAACCCCATGATTGTATCACAAGGTGAAAACATACCAAAGAAAAAGGAACAGACAGTTCTCCACCTTTCTGATAGATGCAGAATCGGAACAAGTGACAAGCAAATTTACAATGCTTTTACATATGCTTTCTTCATGCGGCCTGATATATTCGGCACAACTTTTTAACAAATAAGTCAAAAAAGAAACCGTCTGCAAATAAACACAAGAAAAACAAAAAAAAAACTCTAAGTCAGTATACCATTGACATGGTCCCTTAAAAACAAAGTAACTCAGGTGAAACAACAAGGCAATGTAGGCCTTAATGAAATATTTGTTTCATCGTCCAAATAAGTCATGGTTTCCTTCCTGATAGAGAATCATTGTCTCACCTTAACCTGAGCACCCTTCAGTTCAATGAACTGAGGCTTCAAATGTGAAGGAACTTTCTCAGGTCCAGGGACAGATATGGCAGCAACCATCAGGGGCAACAAATTAGGAATATTGGTCTGGACAAGTCTGCTATACAGCTGAAAAAGAAACATAACAACGAGGGGGCTCTCTGTGACTATTTTGAAAGAACGAGTACTCGGGTTAATCTGCCCATTCCTGAAATGTACAGTAAGGGAAAGCGACTGATCAGATGGTGTAGATATCTCCACAGGTTTCACTTCTTCCATTTTGACACTCTCGAAAAAATGGCTGACAGTCAGTCTGAAGTTCTGGTATATCTTGCAGACAAAGTCCAAGAAGGGTTGAACCTCATTTTCTAATGCAGGCCTAAAGTTCCTAAGAAGGTCAAAGATGATGCGAATGCATATTAATCCATTTTCTTCATTATCTGTCGTAAGCACCTGCAATGCAACCTTCAAGAGGTCTTGAACAAAGGGACGAAGAACCTCGCTATGTGGTATACGATTGAGGATTTCAACCACAATGTTGCGTAGTTTGTTCTCAAGGTTATCAGTGAATTGAGGCTTTGTAATCTGAAGAAGAATCACTGAAGATGCCCGGAAGTAACATTTTAGAAAATTCAAGTACTCAGCCGTATGTGTTATCTCTAGACTGTCCCTGACTTCCAACACCATCTCAAGCCTCGTCTGAATAGCTACAGAATACAATTTAACCAAACAAAAACAAAAGATTCCACTAAGTGTCAAATTTTTAATTGAGTAGAAAAATTAGCATGAACTGACTCAAAGGTCAAACAAAAATCCCTCAAAATCATAAGAAAACACAAAAACTCCCAAGTTTAAAACTTCACTGCTAGAATTAAAAAATCGGAAATTTTTTCAAAATCCAAAAATGATAGCTTTGTTTTACTTATTCTCAGCGAACGAACAACCCAACCACGATATAATGAACAGAGCGAGAGAGTGAGTGGTATTACGTAGGTCAGGCTCAACGAGACGACGAGAGTGTTGCTCAAAATTCTGAATTGGACTCATGGTTAAACAAATAAGGCTAACCCAGACAAGCGAAACGCTGTCTTAGGGTTCCGTCGTTGTACGTTTCCTCCTCCTCCTTCTTTCCGAAGCCTAAACAGCGACGATCCGTAACGCAAAGCCCAAAGGTGCTCGACTAGGTCAGAAACTACCAAAGGGTTTATCAAATTTATTAATTTAAAAGAGAAAGTTCAGGATTTTTCGTTGTTTCTCTGATGTAACACCAGCGAACTCGACGAAAACGATGGAAAATGATGATTCTCTTTGCAATTTTCCCTCTCTGTGTTTTTTTTTTGGGGTCTCTCTGAGAGACTCACCTGAAAAGAGAGAGAGAGTCTTAAGGGCATGGTTGTAGGTAGTAAATATGTTGGGGTAATATATGAATTTTATAATATTAATTGTATTTAGATATCCATTTTTGTTTTGTTGTTGTTTTTTGTGATTTTAGGTAGTAAATATAGATGAGTTATTAAGAAATTTTTTTTTATTAAATTGTGTTTTTTTAAATAAAGTTTATTTTATTAAAATTGATAACATAGTACATTCAATAAAATTTGAAATTTGAAACATACATGAAACAAAAACATTTAAAACATAGATTTAAAAATCATAAACGGAAAAGAACGTTGAGTTTTAATCTTGATCATGTCCAAATTTTTGTCATATATGCTCAATCAAATCATTTTTCAACCGTTCAGGCATTTGTCTATCACGAAGTCGAGTTCGAACGCCCAACATATCAACATTATTTGTAGACATAGATGTAGAAAACATGAAATCCACATGAGAACTTGTGTTTCCTTCTCCTAGTTAGAATTATGATACATCAAATTGAGTGTTAACATCTCGTTCATCTTCTACTATCATGTTGTGAAGTATGATATATGCTCTCATAATCTTTCCTATTCCAAAAAAGAGCTGAGTTTTTAACAATGGCAAATCGAGCTTGCAAGACTCCGAAAGCACGCTCGACATCTTTTCGGGTAGCTTCTTGACGTTGAGCAAATAAAGATGTTTTTGGACCTTGTGGAAGTGGAATAGATTGGATAAAAGTTGTCTATTTTGGATAAATATCATCTATGAGATAGTAAGCCAAATCATAGTCCCTTCCATTGACAGAGAAATTCACTTGCGGAGCTTGACCATTTATTATATCATTAAAAACTGGTGAGCGGTCAAGGACATTGAGATCGTTTAATGTACCTGAAGGTCCAAAAAATGAGTGCCATATCCAAAGATCGTATGAAGCTACAACCTCTAAAACGATTGTAGGTTTTCTTGATCCACGTGAAAATTGCCATTTCCAAGCGGTGAAGCAATTTTTTCACTCCCAATGCATACAATCAATTCTTTCATTGGACAGTCGATCAACAATATGCATGAACAAGTGCTTGTTCATTCTAAAATGGCGTCGGAATAAATGAGGTGGGTATGTTGCATCTTCTTTGAAATAATCGTTCCATAAATGCTCGTGTCCGTCTTCGCGATTTCTTTCAATAACGTCTCATTATTCTTGGAATTGGTTGCCCTCCGATGATCACCAGAATCATTGAAGAGATTCTCAAACTTTTGATTGAATTTTTTGTCAAAAACTTCATCAAATATATTCATCGATTGATCCGTCAAAGGGATTAGTTGAAGAGGATGCCATATTTGTGTGTGAAATTTTGATGAATAAATAAAAGGAGAAGGAGAACTTGTTTGAAGAAATAGAAGAGGAGACGGAGAATTTATTTAAGAGGAGGAGAAGGAGAACAAGAGCACATAGAAGAGGAGAAACAGACTATGTTTACATGAAAAAACAAATTATATGACAATATATATAGCACATATGAACTAAAATAAATGAGTGTTGGTACAAAGTGAGTGTCGGTACAAAAGTGTGTACAAAGCATAAACCAAAAGTGTCGGTACAAAGTGACAATTTTTAAGACATGTGAACATCTGCTACCTGCCAACAAAGATACTGTCTAGAGTCACGGTTTCAGTAATAAAAAAAACATACCAAATTGATTTTGTATAATCTATAGTACTTCTATTTATAAAAATCCCCAATCGGTCGCAAAGAATCTCTGCTTCTTCCAATGAATGAGTAGTAAGGATGATTGTAGTGATCTGTTTTGCACGTTTGATCACTGTCCATAGGTTCATTCTTGAAGCTGGATCGAGGCATGTGCTCGGCTCATCCATATAAACCACCTTTAACAACAACAACAATTAGAAACTCATCTGTTTAATAGGTTCACACTCTTAAGAGACTCTTCTACAGCCTATCTCTGGAAAGCATGCCTGCCAAAACAGAAACCAAATGTGGACAATCTCAGAACATAATGTTTTCAAAACAGAGAAAGACTTTGAGCAATCTAAAAAGTAAAGTAGACATAACAAGACAGAGAAAGACTTTGAACAATCCAAAACACACAAAGATAATATCATTAACCGATTCATTCATTTGAAAAACTCAAAGTTCATACAAGCAGAAATACAAACTTATGCGTAGAAAGGAAATACTAATTAGACATACAAATATGAAGACACTAATTAGACAACATGTCTGAAATAAGCTTGTTCTTTAGAGCCAATTCCATATCAGTAAGTGGTTCTGTTTTCAGTAGCAAACTATCTAGCAACTTATTGTCAGAAAGCTTGTCTTTCATACGTAAATCATTCTCCTTAATTGCCCACATGTCCTGAAATTCTAACATATCCTTGCTTTCTTGGGCCACGGTGTTTCTGTTGCTCAAACTCCTTTTACTTTTTGCCTTGGAAGCCTTAACACCAGCTGGACAACCCAATGGTTCATCATCTTGAAGCCCAACTGAATGGCTTTTTGAAGACTGTGTAGAAGCCTCCTCAACCTTTTTTCTTTTTGAACTCCCTTTACCACACCATTTCTGGTCATGTCGTAGCTCTAGCCAAGCATGTTCAAGTGTGAACTTGTTCTTGTGATCACTGAAGAAGAGGTACAGCGCAAGTTTCTTATAGTCTTCATCACTCCAGCCACTTTTTATGGTAGAATGTGCAGCCTCATAGCAGCCTACGAACTTGCACACTTGGTCATTTATCCTCTGCCACCTCTGTTTACAGTGAGTCTGATCTCTGCTTGGTATACCAGCAAGTTCATGATTTTTTCTAACACTTGAGTTAAAATAAGCTGCAATGTGTGTCCAAAACGTTGCAGCTCTTTGCTCATTCCCAACTACTGGATCCTTGGTGGTATTCAACCAAGCACTGATGAGCAAAATTTCTTCTTTGGGACTCCAATTCCTTATTTCTTTATGGCCCTCAGGTGTGGGTTTACCTAGGATTGGATCATCAGTACACTGACTATTAAAGATAGAAACTTCTGATGATCCAAGGTCTATGATAGGTGAAAACCAACCATACGGATTGGGTTCAAGACTAGGGTTTTTTTGTTGACTATTTAAAAGGTTCATAAATTCTGAAGAGTGACTAAATGGATTAGTAGAATCCATATCCTAGTTTCTGGTTGGTGTTTAAAGGAAAAGGAGGACAAAAATGAAAGTTTCTGATTGTGGATGTTAAAAAGAACAAGGAATGAGCAAAATGAAAGGTTTTGGACTGTGTTAAACTACTGATGAAGAGTTTAATATATAAGTAGAGGTTGAAGTGTGTTTTGGTTATTGTTTTTAACATTAAAAGTTTTAATAGTTTTTATTAATTTTTTAGCAATCAATGAATACAAGTATATGTCTACTCTAACAGCATTGATCACAAAGACAGTAAGAACTCAAGAGGTGCAAGCTGTTTCGTGTTTAAGTGTTACATAACAAGTTTTGAGTTCTGTTTTAGCAATGAATTACCAACAACTTTCTGTCTAAGCTAATATTATCAAGCATTGATCACAAAGACAATAAACAGTAAGCATTCAACAGCTAACAAGTTTTTGTTAGTTTTTTGCAATCAATGAATACAAGTATATGTCTAATCTAACAATAGAGAGCATTGATCACAGAGACAGTAACCTAACCTACAACTAACCAAGTTCAAATTCTAACAGCAAACAACCATTTATCAGTTAAAAAGATTGTAAAGTTATGCATTTATCAGTTCTACACCTAACCAAGTTCAGTATTGTAAAACATAGGAACACAAACACAATCTGGTGATAATTGATATAAGAAAGATTGAGGAGGATTATTTACCTTACGTCATAGGTGGAAAAGAAAGTAGATTCCTTCAAACCAGATTCAGAACCAAACCTGTAAACACAAAAATGATTTCCATTAAGAGTTGAAAACTGAATAAATTCACAAAATTGTACAAGGACGAAATGTAAATTATCATTACATATACCTCATCACTTCACATTCTTCTACCCTGCAATGTGAACACTTCACATTTTTCTACCCTGCAATATAAAAAATGATATATAATATAATATTAACACACAGGATGAGCCAAGAGACACCACCAAATCATAAGTTGAAACAAAAGACCAAACCTTTTGTAAAAACCCGTTGAAAAAAACATGTGATTTGGAAAAGTTAGATGAGCAAAAGCGCATAAAGAAAGTCTACAGAAACTCAAGTGAGAGAAACATCAAATAGTGGGGGCAGGTTCACAAGAACATTATATGATTTGTGCCAAGAGATAAATGATAAGTGCATTGTTCCTTAATTTCCGTAGACAAAACATGTGATTTTCTCAAAGTAGGTGAACATAAAAGCAAGTCTTCAGAAACTTAAGTAGCCATTAAATTAAGGTAAAATAAACAAAAAAATAAAAAGATTAGAAAATCCAAAGAAGATCAAAAACATCACATGGTGGGTGAAGTTACCACTTAGCAACTACTGCAAATTGCATATTATTAGATGAGCACAAAAGATGACATTTTGTTATGGAAAAAAACTTACATTTCAATATTTCTAATAGAATAAACAGAAAGAAAGACATGAAAAAATCTTACGTGATGCAGAATTTGATCGCTGGAGAAGTAATAGACATCTTTTGCCATTGACAGCCATGGCCAGCGAATTGTAGCTCTGTCATTAGGCTCATGGTGAAGCTGCTTAAGATGGCTGTACTTGGGCTCTTGGACCAACCCTGCATAATCCAAAAAGCCAAGTTAAGTACCATGTAAAAGAGAAATAAAAACCCTTTTTAATTTGTGCAAATAACATACAACTTTTCATATACCAATCGATCTTTTTATTTCATGAACAAATGCCAACTAATAATAACATGTAGTTAAAATAGGGATCCATGCCGGACAGATGAAGGATCCATTATCTATTATGAAACTAATACCAGGTACATACTTCAACCAAACCGGAAATCCTCTACAAATTCAAACCAAACTAAAATAAAATTAACACGATTTTCAAGAAAACACGATTAATCCTCTACATACTTCATTTTTTTTATCAGCCTGCTACAAGAAACTTAAAAGACAAAAGAGAAGTGTTTTTATGCTTCAATTTGATTGCTTCGACAAAACTCTAATTTCGATTGCTTCAATTGCCAATTCTGTCCACAAATTAACTACGATCTAAACAAATAATCAAAGATATCTTACCAGGACAGAGACTTTGGAGAACACGAATCGTCATTGGATTGAAAGAGATCGAGAGAGAGATCGAGAAAGAGATAAAGAGAGAGAGATGAAGGAGATGATGCGAGAGAGAGAATATCTTTCGTTTTTTTACACCAAATCTAGAGAGATCGAGAGACAGAAACAGATCGAGGAGACGATCGAGAAAGAGAGAGAGAGGCGAAAGAGAGAGGCTGATTTTCTCTATGTTTACCGGAAATATAGAAACCATTTTAAGAACCGTAAATATAGTATGAAGCCCATTTTGATTTATTTAAATGGGTTTAATTACTAACAACCCATTATATTTACCCTTGTTTACTACCAATAATCATGGCCTACGAACTCGAGCGTAGCAGTGCAAAGAAATTGCGCACCCGAGTTATATATATAAGGTCAATTATTTATTTATTAAGTCCAATTTATGTTTATAATTTACAAAATGACCATCAATTATAGACTTAAAGTTTAATTGCACCTATGAATAATATTAATAACATTGCCTCTCATTCCTAATTCCTATCGATTAACTGATATTTTCGTCCCTTCAACTATATAATTTGTAGTGGACTTAATTATTTTCGTCCCTTCAACTATATAATTTGTAGTGGACTTATTTTGGCCATTTATATGGTCTTTCTATTTATTTTGGGTTTATTTTTTTGCCATTTGGTAAACTCTTTTCTAAAATTAAAAAAAAAAAATTGTTACCAAATTTTAATGTAGACTAGTAGGGCCATAATAATAGATCAAAGGTGAATGGAATTTTTAATATATAAAATAAGATCGTCATATCGCATATAATATAGTTTTTTATTTGAATAGAGTACACTAAATTACAAAGAACTTTTATCAAAATAACATTGAACAAGACGAACCTAGAGTGTAGCATAAGATTGGCAATTTCATAGCATAAAAATAGTTGTAACCACAAATTTGCTAGACGATTCACAGAGATATTACGGTTTTGATTGTGCACATATTTTTCTTTTTCATTTACAACTCATGTATACGCTGCTTACTAAACGTTAATATACTTTTTGGCTTTTTTGCTTATAAACAAGACAAAATAAAGTCATATTTTGAGGTCATTATAAGTAACATGTTACACATCGTCAAGACGACGAATAAAATGAAACGAAAGTAGTCAGAGCTCTAATTTATTCTATGGTGAAATTAAATATAAATTTCGTATTACAAAAGGAAAAAAAGAAAAAAAAAATCTTAGACGTTGTCGGAGCTAGTAACCTTGGGTCTAAAAACTCTGTTAGGAGTAGGTCTTGACATTCCTCTCTTTTGTCTCGATGATGACCACTCTCGACTCTCAGAATGATAATCTCTCGACTCACGATGCTTTCTTCCTTCTCTATCATTTTGGTCGTCGATGGATCTTGAAGAGTTCATATGGTAACGGCTTAATCCGCTGTAAATCAAGTTCCGGGATGAATCCGACTGGTCTTTTCGACTCGTCCATTTTCCTAAACGTGATCGATATCCTGAAAGCACAACCAAGGAAATCAAAAACAGTTTGAACAAACAGAAATAAAACCAATAAATTGGGTTTCTATTGTTTCAAACACCAATTTCCATATATGTTAGAAAAAGTTTCACTTTCGTTTAAAGTAAAACATTTTTCATTATGGTAGAAAATATTTTTGCAAAGTTCAAACTCAAAACACCAAATAACCATAAAGACAAACAATCAAGGTCTTAACAAATGACCTCTTTGTGGGAACCGCAGGTACACAATGCTTAGCTACATCGGCTCCATTCCCCTTTAACACTAGAACTGATCTGAAGAGAAAACGTGGAAAAATCGTCGCAAAGTTAAGCAACATAAATTTTGGTGGGAACAACTCAGAGAGAGTATGCAAAACTATAGAGCTTTACCCGACAGGAAGCGGTATAGAGTATGAACCGGAGAATTCACCAGGTCCTACGATTTTAAGATTTGATCCGAAGAGTATATTGCACTCACTGAGGAATGACACAGTGCAGAAAGGACGGAGAAAGTCATGGTTATCGATATGAGGAGGTATGCAATCACCTTCATCATATATATTGACAATACAACTATCCGGTACACAAGTTGGAGGAAGTACATGCCATCCAACCAACCTTTTAATTATTACTTTGAAAAGAGGTGGTATCGGATCAACCGCTCCGTTTTGAAGGATTCCGGGTGGGTTTCCCGCTTTGTCCTGTCAAAATAAAAAGCAACAAATCTTTTCACATTCACTAGAACTAATCAAATCTATGTAACAAAAAGAAGCACTTACTTACCGTTGCATAGTTATAACAACATCCAAATTGAATAGTAACTCGTCCTTTGCCTCTCATCCACTTATGCGGAGCAGTAAAAGTACGCTCTAAAGATCAAAAAGGCTTTAAAGGCTTTAAATTCACACTATGCAAAAACAATGAGATAAAACATTGGAATGAACCTTGAAGTTCTCCTTTTCGACCCTTGTCCTGTAGTTCATAGACAAGATCAACAATCTTCTTCTGCTCCACGGCGCTAAAAACACCAGTATGCAATTCAAGTCCCTCGAGGATATTAACAACCTTCCCTCTAACTTTCTCAAAACAAGAAAACACTTTCATTTTCTTTATATCCATAAACCGAATACGCTCTCTTTCCTCCCTAGGCAATTTACGCTTCACAGGAGTCTTCATCGAGTCTCCAATGGAATGACTCACATCAGCATCCTTCTGTTCTTCCTCCTCGAGCCCATCTTCTTGTGTCATATCAGCCCAAGAAACAGTTGATTGAGATGGCAATGCATCCATATTGTTGTCGCTTTCTTCAGATTCCATGTTTTCCACCATCGAAACAGAACCAGCTTTATCCTCTCCATTAACCTTACAGTGCTCTGTAATAAGGAAACACAATTACATATAATATGAGAATCCAAATACAGTAATCTCAAGAAGATAGCCTTGTTTTTCCCAAATCTACATACTAATTACATAGAATATTTTCCGGTACGTTGTATCTCTAATCTTCCAAAAACTAGGAAAATTCTCCGTTTTGTCGGTCGAATTATGGAAAAAGAAAAAAATAACAGAGAATATCCATTAAACAGAACGGAGAAGAATAATCGTAACCTGGGTCTAGAGAACGGATTCGATCGGAGAGAACATGAACGCAGTCTTTGCAGAGATCTCTAGATAAAAAAGGGAACCAATTCGTTAAAAATTCGGAAGCAATCTTAAGTTCCGATGGCTTATACTTGCCGAGAAAAATATCTTCTTCGTAGATTGGTTCCATTCTTCTATCACACAACCAAACCTCTCTGTTTCCGTAATAGTTTCAGTTTGTTTTGTACGAGTTGAACCACTTTTTCCGAGTTCGTTTACTTTGCTCTTTTGAGTCTGTTTTGGTAATTTAGGGCGGACTTGTAGTTTTGGTAATTTACTTATTACTAATTTACTAGTACGACACAACGACAAAAGTTCTGGCCCGTCAAGCCCATGGATTAAAAAGCCCATATAATAGTGATTTGACACGTTTCGTTGAAAACAATTAGTAACCGGTCAAAAAGGTTTAAGAGAATTAATTCCAATTAGATTTGTTTATCTCTGATTTTATCAGCTCAAAATTCAAACGTCTGTCACATTTTCTGCCTATAAAACAGTCAAGAAAATCAAGTGTCTCTGGCAAGCGTTACATCGGCGACGACGAACCACAAGTTCCTTGGCAAATCCTATCGAAATCGTAAGGATCCTAGTTTGAGTCGTAAATTGGTTCGATCGATCGCCTTTATCGTGTTTAAGACTTGTATATCAATTGTGATTTGTGAATGAAAGCGAACTTGATTGAGACGAGAATCATCGCCTTTGATTGTTCCTGCGTGTCTTGTTCATGTTGCTCTTAGATCATTTTTATTTTTAATTTTATTTTCGTTGCATCTTTAGTTTTGACCTTGATCAGTCCACAAGAGACTTATTATAGATTTAGGTCAAGCGAGTTGGTTCAGCCCCTAACTAGACTAGAGAATGGTTTTTTTAATTATTGCAGAAGAAATGGCTGGTAACGCGGAGACTAGTATGGCTGCGCAAGACTCATTATCAAGAGAAGCCCTTGAGATGAATTCTGGTCAATTGCGTGTATATAACTTACTAGCTCAACTTGTACATGTAAAGACTTACCTTGAGGGTTCAGAGGAAGATGAGGAATTAGAGGTTCTGTTAGGTAGGGTCAAATCAGCTGCAGCAAGCTTGCACTACTTGAGATCAAAAGCTAGAATCTTGGCAGCTCCTGGTCTAGAAGATTATGATAGTTCAGTTTCTCAAGTGGCTAATCCAGGTGAAGATACATTGACTGGAACTAACAAGAACCAGGATTCCTTGATTACTTTGAAGGTGCTCCAATCCATACAGATGGTTACTGATGCGTTGGAGTCTCTTTTGAGGAGGCTCACTGCGGCTGAATTTGAAACTTCTTTCCAAAAGGAGAATTTGTCCTGGAGGTTAGAAGAGATGAAACGCTTTGTACTTAGGAATCAAACTGTTCTAGACGAAACAGCGGAGATCATTAAGAAACTAGTTGAAGATTGTATGAGACATAGAGAAAGAGCTGCGGAAAACGAAGAGGAGCTCCGTCGTGTCAAGACAGAGTGCGAGTCACTTAGAAATCACGTCAATACTTCCACCGATAGTGTTATAGAAACACTTCTTTTATCGGAGCAGGATTTACAACGTTTAGTCTCATCTCTTCTGTTTGCAACTTGTTAGCTGTTTTATGGGAATGATGAGACAAGTATGTAAATATAATGTCTATGGTAGCCAGCAGCTGATGCGTGATTCACTGATTAAGAGTTGTGTTCTCATATGCTTTTTATTATGAAAGCAGGTTGGAAGGCGAGAAAGAGGTAGAAGTGCAAAAGCTGATGGAGGAGAACGTGAAGCTGAGTGCTCTTCTTGACAAGAAAGAAGCTCAGCTTCTGGCCTTAGATGAACAATGCAAAATCATGGCTTTGAACGCGTCAAACATCTGATTCTGCATCTTTTATCTCTTGGCAAAACACCTCAGTCTGGATCTCATGCTGTGCAAAAGATCCTACAATAAATAAAAGCATATATATATATATATATATTTCAATTAGTTAAGACAAGGATTCAAGTTTTCAATATCACATAATTCAACTTTTTTCAACCTGGACCGTTTCATTTGGATACATGAATATATGTTTTTTGACTTGGTATCTTTGAAAGAAGTTGTGCATAGCCTCTTCTTCTTCTTTTTGAGGTCAAATTATTGGAACCAACACTACACTAGTCGTCGAATCAATCATGTTTTTCTTTTGTCTAGAAGAGAAATAATCAGTGGAACGAAACAAGTAGAGAGGCTTAAATTTTTCCACTATCGTGACATGGACAGGTATTGGCTCATGTACTAATTGTAATAAATCATTTCTTCTCTAGTCATTTTCATTCACAGAACATGAGTATCCACCAATTGTAGGCATTTACAAACAAGAAACACCTTGAAATGACTTCTTTAGTCTCTCTAAATATGGAAGAAGAAACACAATACACCTCTCCTTAAAAAAAGTAGGAACTGGAATACAGATTGTGACACTGACAGCTATCAGAGAGAGGCCTTATTGCTTTGCCAAAAAACTCACATCAAACGTGATATAAGAACTGTAAAGAGTTGTAATCAGTTGAAAGACCGAAGACAATGCTATACTCTAGTGGCCTTAGAACATGGTGGTGAGAGAAAAAAACTTCTATCATCATCCAAAAATCAAAATTTGTGGCTCAGATTTCATTGGAGGAATCTTTGTCAGCTTGTGGTGGTCTGACTTTGCTGAGTTGTTGTTAGAAGGTAAGTGCCACATGGAATAGTTATATTTTTTGCAGACATGGATCCTACACGATTTAGGAATATGATCAACTCTTTTGTGACTCTCTCTTTGGTTGTCCTACTGTGGATTTACCAGACATTTATATATTTGTTCAACTTCTAAATATCTTTTTTTTTTTTAAAGTTAATTTCTTGTATTGGTGGTTAAGGTATTATTCACATATGTATTTTAAATGGATTTTGTCTCTAGGAGGTGTCCCTTTTATAGGTTTTTGATTGAAAAATTCAATATGTAGGAAACTGTTTGGACTATTGAAGTGGAAATTTAATTTGAAAGAAAATTGAGGAAAATAATCTTTAAAACAAAAATCCTAGAGGTCTTATATTCTTTTATGCATTTTGTCGTTAGGAGCTGTCCCTTTTACAGTTTTTAAATTGGAAATTGAATTTCTAAGGAAGTTGGGAAAAATACTCTTTCAAAATAAAATAAAAATAAAAATCTTAGTTGTAATATTCTTTTATGCATTTTGTCGTTAGGAGCTGTCCCTTTATAGCTTTTGAATTGAATTGAAAATTCGTAGGGAAATTGGGAAAATACTCTTTCAATATTAAATCTTAATTCTAATATTTGTTTTTGTGCATTTTGTCGATAGGAATGTCTCTTTTATAATTTTAAAATTTGAAGAAAATATGAGGGAAACGTTTTTTAATTCTATCAAGCCTGACTGTGATTGGTGACTTTGCCTTGTAAACTATATCACAGCATACCTGACCTTGCAAAATCAACCTCTTTTGTACTACAGTGTAAAGGTTTGGAAGGTTTGAGTGTATTATATTATATATGTTAGTATGTTGTCGACATGTAAAAGGTATCAAAATATGGTAGTAGTAGTTTCCAAAGCATATATTTCAATTTAGCTAAGAAATAATTGTAGAAATTCTAAACAAGCAACAAAATTTACCGGACAAAATAATGGAGCCCATAAATAAACGTAAAACAAAAAAAGAAGACGACTAAACTATAGTCTTATATCGTCATAAGTCTAGAATTATGTAATTAGTTAGGACAATTATCCAGCACTCACTATCCTTAGTGACTGTCTTAAATCTAAATTAATTACTGAAATATATTAGCGATGTAGCAATGCATTCGAACAAAGCTGTGATTCAAATAAAAATTTACGATAGAAGTTTTTTTGGATATGTATATACATTAATGCCTCTCATTTTAAGGGGGAAAATAATAAAATACGTCAAATATATAATTAACAATTTTTTTTTTCAAAGGAATTAACATAGTTTGAGATAGTGATGAACAAGATGATAGACTCATCCGCGATGAAGGCTCTTTCCTTTGGATTGTACCTTTTTCAGTTCCGTATAGAGTACTAAATTAGTTAAAGCTTGTGAGGTTAATAAGGTTGTTTATCCTACTTACCAATTATGGAAATTGATGTTGAGCTATGTATATATATATATATATATACACATCCAAACAAAGTTCAAATCATATAAGTTTACATACCAAATTGAAGGTAAATACAGTTTGAGCATACAAAAACATCATTCAACATGTCAAATTTAGATCCGAATGAGTGAAACTTTGAATATTTTAAGAATTCGAGATTAGTGGTCTCAAAACTCAAAAGGTAATTTAGGTTAAAAAATTAAGATAATAATTAATGTGGAAAAGTGGGTTATGAGGATGATGATGAATTGGGTGTGGGGTAAAAAAGAGTGTGAGGGATTATGTCTATAAGTTATAACCATAACAGAGGCGCCAATTCAGGACAGCCAAGTTCCTTTCACTTCCACCTGATTCTCTCATTGTCTTCTTCTCCTTTGTCCTCACACACACCATCTTTTTTTTTTATATATATATATTATTCCATAAATACGACAAAATTCCATCTTCAACGTTTCTGATTTTATCTTTTACTTTTCTCCTCTCTTCAATTCCCTTTTCACAAATAGTATCATTTTTATCGTTTTCATTAAATTTTAAGAAGATACAAAATCAATTCTATTCCCCCGCCCCTCTTTAATATAACTGTTGAAGCCAAACTCTTAATCTTTTTTCTTCTTCGTCGACAAACAAATCTTTTTTCCTTATTTCTTTCTATCTGTCGTCATTTCTTGAGTTATGCTAAAATCTTTAAAAAACAAAACGAATCTTAAAAGGTTACTTTCAAAACATTAAACAAATCTTGGATATTAGTTGGCGCTTCTTGATATCGCAGAGAGATATTTTGTTTACTCATATACATTCAAATGTTGTAGTAGATGAATCGACTACATTTTTGGAAAAAACGAATTCAGCTTTCAGATTTCTAAAATAGATGTTTTACAGCTATAAAAATGCTGAATGAACAAATAAAATTGTAGAAACTGTAAATCGCCAAATGGACGGTGTCCAAATGGTAAGCATATGTATCCACCAAAAGTGAGTGTATTCGTGTTCCATAGTTTGAACCGTTTGGGACGAGACCATTTATTTTTACTTATAAGAAATTCACATGTCGGTTCCGAGCCTAGGGCAATTAATTAACGGCTCATGTCTAGATTCGGTAAACAAAACAAAAACTGTGTCACCTGATGTTAAGAAAAATTGATCAGACGAGGTAAAATAATACTGTAGAAATTGCCAAAAATTCCATTTCAATTACACTTTTAAAATTTCCCTTTTCTGGTTATCAAGTAATACACGATAGAGAGTTTCTACCACGGAAAATTTGCAATTAATTGGATTGGAATTATCACAAAGACAAAGATGAAAAATGTTTGATGATGTTGATTGTTTCATCACATTAAAATGAAAGGAAAAAGGAGAAAAAGAAAAGCAAAATATGAAATAGAACAGAAAGGGAAAGAAGTACGTGGAGGAATAAGATGGGAATTTGCATGGATTTGATACTATCAATTAAACAAAGGATTAGGTTCCAACCTAAGCATTTGTTGTCATTTTCAAATTTTCACATGGAGACAACTTAATATATTGCTTAGCTATATCTTTTCACAAACATTTATTATATTCATATCGGGAAAAAAAACTAATTGAGCTTTATATTTATAGTAAACTAATTAATTATTTGATCAAATTGTCATCAATTAATCTCCTACACATTCATATGAATGGTTTATAAGTTCTAACTCTTTGATTGGAAATTTTTAACGATCCCAAAAGTGTTTAAATTTGATAGAAACTGGACGTTAGATTATATAAACGCAAAAGTGTTGGCAACTCTACTTGTAGCAAAAGACATGTGATCTTGCAGTGGCAAGTACGTACTTTGGTTCACATATCTTTATACTTGTCCGTAATCCCATTTGGCCTTTGCAACGGAATCAATTTATGACAAAACGAGTATATAAATCTATTAACGGCCATACTTTTTTCTGTTTTATATTTTCATATATTAGTTGTAATAAAATTGGAAGTTTCAGTAGAGACAAAATTTGAAGAAGAGTTTATAACAAGTGAAGAGAAAACAGACACTACTTGAATTAATTTGTAGAGTTGTGTCTAAGTAAAAACACAAAAGGGAGACAATGTAGGGTAATGTTTATATATAGTCCCTACCTTATTTATAAGACTCTCCAATTTTATTTCGTATGCATTCTTTTACATATTTTGCCTTGTTTCCCTTATGGCCTTGTCTCTAAAATTTCCCTTGTTTCCTACATCCCACATGATCGTTGCTTTCACAATAACATATAAAAATCCAGTTTTAGACGTTTCTTTGATGGATTGATGTTGTGGTACATGAAATGTTTTGGGCATTGTTATACTGTAATTTTAGATAGTCCCGTGTTCAATTCTCCACTGATACAACAAATAATCTTGGACCAGATGGTTACTCCGGGCCATATCTAACAATTTGGGCTTGTAAAAAACAATTAACCCTTGAAAATAGTTGGATAAACCATGCATATCACCAGCTGTATTAATAAAAAGTAAAACAAGTGTTTGCAGTTTGATGAGATTCCTTATATTTTATGCGAATTGTATATGTTTACGCGGGTTTTGTCTTGATCACCAAAGAAAACACATCATGTGTTTCTGCATGAATTAGTCGTTGTTGCGTATATAATACAGATAACCTAGTCACAAATCTTCTAAAAGTCATAAGTAAACCTAAAAAATCTGTGTAAAAAGTATATATATGATTTATATTATTAATTTAATAAACTCTTTCAATATTTTTCTCTCTCATTGTGCAGTTAAATACCCCTCCATATTCCTCCCCACCACCTTCACATCCACACCTTTCTTCAAACATATACCAAACTCTCCTTCTCTCTCTTTCTCTGTCTCTACCTATCTTTTTCTCTAGCCAAGTTAGGTCTCAATAAGCTCAAATCATGGCGATAAAGAAGTCGAACAAAGCGGCGTTGTCTCAAGCAGCATCTCTAAAGCAAATCTTGAAGAGATGCTCAAGTCTAGGAAAGAAGAATCAAGGTAATTGCTACTTCAACGACGTGCCTAAAGGTCACTTCCCGGTCTACGTCGGTCAACACCGAAGTCGCTATGTGATCCCAATCTCATGGCTAGAACATCCTCAGTTCCAGACACTCCTCCAACTAGCTGAGGAAGAGTTTGGGTTCGAGCACGACATGGGTCTCACTATCCCTTGTGATGAAGTCGTCTTTCGATCACTCATCTCCATGTTCAGATAAAACTCGATATCGAGAGAGGAGTGGTTTATCATCTCAACTGGTTACCTCTCGATCCTTTAAGGTTCTAAGGGATTCGCATTGTCACGCTCGACTCGGAAGGTCAAAGCATCAAAGTTATTACCAAGAAAATGAAGAAATAAGGAATATATATATATATATATATAATGTATTTAGGGTTTTTATTTGCTAAGAAGATGGAAGCAAATGGCGGGGATCGAGTTAAGTAACGACTCAAGATTTGTAGCTATATTAATATGTATATCTAACAAGTTTTTTAATTAACCACTCTCTTGGGATATGTTATATTCGGTGTCTTGGTTTTACTTATTTTATATATTTTTGTGTATTAGTATGGGTGGGCGACTTTTCCCTCAAGTCAATGTGTATTGTTGACCGTTGGTTCTTGAGAGGAATAGCTAGTTTATATGTATTAATTTTTGAATCAAGATTCTTCATTTAGCCTGCGTTGTTCTCTCTTATTTATAATACATAGATTTTCTATTCATCTTTTAAAAACTTAACATTATATTACAAAGGAATGAGTGATTCGAAATCCAGTAGAAAGTACTATAAATCAAGAAGGTACTTTGACGAAAATATATATAATTTGGTTTTGACTGCCAGTTTTTTTGTATTTAATGTCTATAGGCAAACATAAAAACTGGTTTACTATATGTTTTCTGTACATTGTATGTGAAAAATGATCTATATGACAAAAAAAAATTATAACTAAAAAAAAAAAAACTTACAACATATCAAAATACATACAACACACAAGAAGAAACGCCATATATTCGCATTTTTTTTACGGTTTACCAACCATAATTGGCCAAACATCAACGAATTACCATTTGTGATTCCAATCTTGTTTCTATTACATCGGGCGAAGCGTAATTGATCGGTTCCACAACTCAATATCAATGGTTTTGGATCGGTTAAATCGCATTGGGAACCCAAGCTTAGGTGAAGGATCAATTATCGTTGTACTACACATCTTGTTTTTGCCGTTGTGAAATTCATATAACTGTTGGAGTTACATGAGATTAAATTAGATTTTGATCTGAATCTTCTATTAAAACCAAAAAAAAAATTATCATAAGAAAACGATAAATATGATTCGAAGTCTCTATACAGTAATTTCTGTTTGAGTGGGGTTCTAATTTATAACAATAATTGCTTTTTAGTCGTTTCGTTTTCATGATTCATCATTTGTTCCATTTGTCTCGTTAAAACTCATCTTAACTTCGTAAGGCCGCCTTCAAGATTTGTCGTATATAAGCAAAGCTTATTTCGTAGTTGAATTCAAGTGCGTGGCAGATAAATTAATATTATGTATATATATATACACCCACATAAGATTATGCTTTTATTGATCCTTTCGGTCAAATGATATTAATACGACGTATGTTTTTTTTTGATAAAGAGCTATTAATATGACGTATGTTTTACAATGTGTATAAATGTTTTACATCGGAGGTTGAAGCTGGTCATTATCGTCTATCGACATATGTGAATGGAACATATGTGTAGAAATCTTTACTTGAGAGAGATTGCATTTTTTCCCAAAGAGACAGATTTTATCTATTTGAAACATTTAGTTTTTGCTGAAATAATATTCATATATGAAAATATCTAACAAAATATCCTATAGACTAATGTTTTAAAAATATCTCACAAAATCTTTCATGATAGACAATTGAGATCATATTTATCTATTAGGGGTCTGACTTGCCTATAATCTCGTATTGAAAAAGTTTTTATTTTTTTATCAAGCGTTGTTTTGATCTTATTTTTTTAATGTTTTGCGGGTTGAGTTTTACCTTACCGGTTTTTGGTATTTTTGATGTCTATCTTTTTTTTTCTCAGTTTTGATAAATTAATCCCAAAAAACTAGTGTTTAAAAATTAAAATATTTAATAGTAGTTTATTACATATCAAATTTTTGAACATAAATTTATTTTCTTTTATTTTTAGTCGGATTTTTAAGTTCATTATTTTATTCGATCTACATTGTTGAAAAAGACAAATTGTATATGAAAATGGGCAGAACATGTAAGCCACATTGCCTGTACTATTGACTCTTTATATTCCTCTTATTTATTTTATTTTATTTAGTATGAATTTTTGCGATTTAATCCAATAAGCGCACACAGTTATCATATATTCTCGTTTTAAATTAGAATACCAGACAAAAAAAAAACCATATAAAAAAATTAGCGTGCCAGACAACACAAATAAATTTCAAATATCAAATTCAGTAG
>CM051388.1:6002641-6077641 GCA_028015245.1 Cardamine occulta | reverse complement strand
AACACAAACCAAACACATGTATATTTTTTATTCAATAAACAAGACTTGAAAACCCATGAAGAAGACGAAAAAAAGTATTGGTCTGTACAAACTCTGGCTTGCCCATACTATCAAGTTGGTTTCGAGTTTATACCTTGTCTGCTTGACATTGATGAGCATTATCTGTTTGATCTGTTCCTTGTCCTTTTTCAAACTTTTAATTTCTTGTTTTTCTAAAACTCATTATTGTTTTTATGTTGCATGGACCTCACGTTCCGATTTTTATTTTGTCTAAGAATCTTTTATATTCATATGAAATTTAACCATGCTCCGATCCTTTGAAATTAAACACTTTCTTTATCTTTCTAGTAGAGTCATTTGCAATGATCTTCACGTTCCAATTTGAGAAGAGAAATTTCGAGTTTAAATTTGGATACAACCAATACTACAATTCTAGAAATGTAGACCATTTGATGTCAATATTTACACTATTTATGAAATTGTTGACATTAGTAATTTCGTAGTTTTTGAGTTAGTCGGTAGAATGTGTTAATTAAATATAAACGAAAATATCAGAAATGATTCGTTATCATCTCAACTCTCAAGTAACAGGAACATCAGTTCAATATATTATCATTGACCAAATAGAATTGCCATTTAATGATTTTCCACCTACATACATTTAATATTTTTGACTATGAAATATCAAGATACATCTTTCATGATGTTCTTGAATTTTATACATTGAGATTTTATGTAAAAAGGACAAAATGGCACTCTGTTCTGGTTCTTAGAAGTCAGAAATGTAGGAACCGAATATGCTTTTGTTTTGTGTGTTTGTGTTCGGTCTCGGTCATTGTCCACTTTATTTCAATTTTAAATTAATTCAGACATTTAGGGCCTTAGAGTTATTAGATGAGGTTTACATTCTTGTGTGCCGTAGCTCAGTAAGTAATAAGATAAAGATTGATCTTCACTAAAACTGTTCTCTTCTCACATACTAAAAACGTATGTAAACATATACACATATCAAGAAGGAAGGTGAAAATCATACGAACCAGAAGATAATGAGTGTGTTATTATCTCCTAGCTTTTCAACGTCCATGGCTCTTAGTTTTAGATGAGAAGAAACGGCCTAATGCACGCGTATGCTTCTCATTATCTTCTTTAGAAGATGGAGAAACAGAGCTAGACTTGATGATCGCGTGGACCGTTGGATTCACCGTGTGTCTAACAGAACGAGATGGTTGAATGATATGATCATGAGGAAGATCATCTAGTAAAGAGTTCAGTGTTGCTTCTGAGGTTTCTTGATGTTGAAGCTTCTTCTCAGGGGATTGAGATTTGCTCTGAGGCTGCAAGGATTGTAACTGTTGGCTGAGTAAATGAATTGTTTCTTGGCAAGCTGCAAGCTTCTCTGTTGCAGATGGTATGTCTTTTTCCTGGAAACAAGAAAATTATAAATTTTGATTAAGAGACATTGCTAATTACATTAGAATAGTAGATGTAACAAAACGGATGCAAACGCTAATCATTGAGGAAGACATTAGTAAGAAGTGTTACCTGATTAGGTTGGAGTTTGGATGATGAACATTTTCTGCAAGTCTCATTCCTTCAGAATAAGTCAAAATTAGCACACAAAAAACTAAGTTTTAGTAGTTATGTTTATAGATTTCAGTAGTATAATAATACCTTTGCATTGTTTCTTGAAGGTCTCTGCATTTAGCTAGAGTCACCTCATGACCATGCTTTTCTGTGGAGAAAGCCATTTCAAGTCTCTCTGTTTCTTCTTCTAAGCTTTTCACTTTAGCTTCTAGATCTTTGGCACGAAGTTCAAGCGATTTGTATGACTCAGTCACGCATTTAAGCTGTGTTTCTGCCAAGCTTTGGAAATCCTCTGAAGAAGTAAGCTGAAATTTTAGCTTCGAAATGAGCTTCTCTTTTTCTTCCAACCCTGCCTTTGTACTTGCAAGATTCTGCAAGCATCTTGATAATTCTAATGCAATGTTCTCTTTCTCCAACTTTAACTGTTCAAGCTCTTTCAACAAGTTCTTGCATGATGAATCATCATCCTCTGTCTTAGCAAATGTGTCTCCCTGTGGATCAGAATCTGACTCTTCAACCTCTTTTTCTAGCAATGTAACCTTTCCATTGCTCACTGCAACAGAGTTCTCTTGACTATGGGGCTTGAGGCTCAAAGTACCATTGTCAAGATTACTAGCTAGAACCGAAAAGCGGGAGAGTTCTAGAATAAAGTCAGAAAGGCTTGATTCACCGGTTGAATATTTACTAACCAATGAAGAGAAGTCCTCCAAGCTCTCACTCAGTCGTCCAGTCCCATTCATCTCCTGAAGTTGTTCTGCTTCCTTTGTAGTTGATTTTATGAAGTGGTAAATGTTGGAAACAGCTGCTTCGAAATCTTTTTTCTTGGTGTTCTTCTGCACATTTTCGCTGTTTTTGTTCTCCTGAGATGATAAAACATGTTTCTCTAGAGTTTCATCAGCAACTTGAAACAGAGGAATTGAGAGTTTTTTTGGCGATGATCCTTGAAGCTCTTGGATCGAAAGTCTTGCGGCTTCGATGATTTTCTCAATGCTAATGCCCTCTTGAGATTCAAATATCCTGTTGATTCTTGAACAGAGCACCATAAACAGATGATCAAGGGTTGTTGTTGTATCCTCATCTTGCTCATTGGACTTAGTAGCAGATTGTTTGTCTACAGATTTACTACTGCAGACACTGTTGGAAGATTTTGAAGCTGAGTTAGCTCCATCTGTAGTATCATTAGCTGCTAACTTTTCAATCTCCAGGAAGTCATCCATTAACTCCATTCTATTAGAAATCTTAGGCTTTGAGGAACCATCAACAAGACTTACTTTTCTCACTTTAACAGAATCATTTGAGGTTGCTGGGCCACACTCAGAGGAACTTCCTTCTTCATCAAATCCATCTTCGGATACCGAGGTGACACTTTGCGAATAGTTATGATCATGACCACTGGATGAACTTTCAGAAAGATTTCTGCTATTTGATTTTGGAGCATTCTTGTCATTGTTTAACATATGCATCTGTCCTTCAAGAATCTTTAGCTTTCCGAGAGTCTTAGCGCATACATTTCTTGAAACCTGCAGTTCATTGTTACACGCTGCAAGAAGTTCCTTAAGCGTCTGAATCTCCTCCTCCATCTCCAATGCACGTCTAGTGAGATTTACATTCTCTATTTTGCATTCTTCCCACTTATGATCAGCAGAAACTTCAGGCTTTGCGATGCTTCTTTGTGCTCGAGGGTCTGTGAATTCTTGACCTAAGCTATCAACTTCAATCTTCATTTGAGCCATAGCAGCAGGACCAGGAAGCTTCTTCCGTAGAAGCCCTCTTAGCCTCTGACACTCTGCTTCAAGTTTTGCAATCTTTTTCACTCCTTCCAGATGCTGTTTGTTTGCGATTTCCGCAGACTTCAAACTCATGTTTTTCTCTTCGTTGCGGATTTCTACTTCTTTTGAGGCAACATGAACATCATACTTCAGTGAACTAATTTCCTTCTCAGCCAACTGAATATTAGTCTTGAGCTTTTCGACATCAGCTTCAGCTTTAGACCTTTCCTCACTGATCCTTATTATCATCTCTGATCGCTCTTGCAACGATCTAGTGAGTGCTGCATTGTCAGAAGCTGCTCGGTGAAGTCCTTGGCTCAATTCATCAATCTTTCCTTCAAGCTCAGATTTGATCTTGTCCCAGTGCATGGTCTTAGCAAGAATCACATCTTCCAGCTTCTGCTCACTCTCATCTTTCACAATCCTTATCTGTCTGGTGCACTCTTTAAGCGCATCATCCAAATGCGAAGCTCGATCCTCTGCAGTGAGCTTTAAGAGTGTAACAGATTCGAGTTGACGTTTAAGTGCTAAAGTTTCTGCATCAGCCTTCTCCCACCCTAATAGAACAAAGACTAATCAGCATTAAAACTTTAATTCAAGTAAAAATAACATTACAAAACAAAACACAAGAATGCTCAACTATCTTACCTGAAACAGCTTCTTCAGCGACTTTGGCATGTTGAAGAATCAAAGATTCTTTAGTCTTAATCTCAGAATGTGCAATTGTGAGTTTTTCTTTAAGATCCTTAACTTCACCTTCAAACAATTTAACCTGATCCTCCACTCTACTCATATACGTATATGAATCCATAGTTATCTGAACATAGTTTGTGTTTTTACACTTTTCCTGACACACAATCAAACACAAAAGACTTCAATTGGAATTTATAATCTCAGCAAAACTGACACATTAGCACTACTAAACCATTTGTTTAATCATATAAAAACAGAGCTCTGATATAAATTAAAGCACCTGATTCTCAAGAGATGCTAAGTAGGACAAAGAACAAACAGGAGTTGACTCGTTTCCAACAACTGGTTTCTCGGTCGTGGCTTTGTCCGAAGACTTTCTCTTCCATAGCCAACCTCTACCGTCCATTTTTGCTCTTTTCTCAAGATGATAGATAGATACTCTGCACAATCCGTAGAAAATAAAGCTTAATAAAAACAAAAACAAAACTGAACAAGTTTTGAAATTTGAACTAACATCCAAAAAAAGGAAACAAAATCTTCAACGGTTCTGTAAATGTTACTTTCATTTCATCCGACAAAATCCCGCTATATTTATTATCCTATTAGCTCAAACAATGACCGTTTTGTTTTTTTTCTTTTTTTCTCTAGTGAATGACAATAAATGATTTCTTTCCCAATAAGTACCAAAATCAAACATTATTTTTTCAAAATAGAAAAAATTCAAATCACATCCCAATGAGCGCGAGTTCTTCACATAAACTTAATCATCATCATCATCATGACATCAGCTACTACACTATCTCTCACTTAGAACACAAACAATTAAAATCAAACCAAAAACAGAGTAATCCGAGTACACTACAATATCTTTCCAATAGCATACCGAGACGAATGATTCTAAAGAGTTGAGAAGGCGCGAAGATCTAAGAACATTCGTGGGAGCTACAGAGAAAAAAGGAAGAAGAAAGTGGGAGGAGCGTGTTTGTGCCAGAGAAGAAGGAAGCAGCGGTGGATGATTTATGCGCTTTTTTCAACTTTGACGCTCCACAAACATACAACACCTCTCCATTTCAAATATGTTTTTATTTTTTTAATAATCGCCATTTGTTCTTCTTTTTTCAAAAAACAGAATTACGAGGAGATAGTAATATTCTATGTGCGGGTGCATGGAAAATCCCCTGACATTTGATGGATTTGACTTATCCAAGGATTCAAAAATCTTCCATCTTTTTTCCCAGTATTTTAATTTGGGCTTTTATAAAGGCCCATTAAGGTGTAAATCCATCAGAGTCCACTAGGGTTTTGCAGAAGACTTTCATATAAACCTGATTTTGTTCATCTACCTTGTTCGCCGTAATCTGAGGAAGAAGAAAGACGAAGGAAACCGTAATCATCCATCCATGGGTCGTGTCATCAGAGCTCAACGTAAGGGAGCAGGTTCCGTCTTCAAATCTCACACTCACCACCGTAAAGGTCCGGCCAAATTCAGGAGTCTCGATTTCGGCGAGAGAAATGGTTATCTCAAAGGTGTTGTGACGGAGATCATTCACGATCCAGGACGTGGTGCTCCGTTAGCTCGTGTTGCTTTCCGTCATCCTTTCCGTTACAAGAAACAGAAGGAGCTTTTCGTTGCTGCTGAAGGTATGTACACCGGTCAGTTTCTTTACTGTGGGAAGAAAGCTACTCTCGTCGTCGGAAATGTTCTTCCGCTCAGATCTATTCCTGAAGGAGCTGTTGTTTGTAACGTTGAGCATCATGTTGGTGATCGTGGTGTTTTCGCTAGAGCTTCTGGTGATTACGCCATTGTTATCGCTCACAATCCTGATAACGACACTAGCAGGTTTGTTATTTCTTGGGCGATTGGATTAAATTGAATAATTTACTTCTGCTTAATCTCTGCTTTGGCTGATTTCGTTAGTTTGGATTTGAAATGCTTATCGTTTTAGAAATGATTGCTTGAAATTTTCAATATGTCGCTGGTGATTAGATTCATAGAAACTGTATAGTTATGTAGATCTGTTGAATTGTTTTATGAGAATTGTTTTCAGTGTAATTGTGTAGGATTGGATTAGAAATGCTTATACAAAAGATTGTTGTAAAAACTGTTTTATTTCCCATTTTTACTTTGTTGAGAAGAGCTTTGTTCTTACAATTACTAGTTGGATATGGTTTTGGACAGGATTAAGTTGCCGTCGGGTTCGAAGAAGATTGTTCCAAGTGGGTGCAGGGCCATGATTGGTCAAGTTGCAGGTGGTGGAAGGACAGAGAAGCCGATGCTCAAGGCTGGTAACGCATACCACAAGTACCGAGTGAAGAGAAACTGCTGGCCTAAGGTTCGTGGTGTGGCTATGAATCCAGTTGAGCATCCTCATGGAGGAGGTAACCATCAACATATTGGTCACGCCAGTACAGTTCGTCGTGATGCACCACCTGGACAAAAGGTTGGTCTTATTGCTGCAAGGAGGACTGGTCGTCTCAGAGGTCAAGCTGCTGCTCTTGCTGCCAAGGCAGATTAAGTAGAGGAGGAGGATTCAAGATAGAGTTGCTCACTTTTTTGGGATTTATGTTGAGACCTTTTTTTGAAACCTTAAGATTTACTATCATGTTCTTTGAGACCTTTCTCTATTAGAATCTGTTTTCAGTGTTGAACCTTAACATTATTTTGAATTTTGAAAGTTGTCTAGAGTTTAATCGCTGTGTCGTTTGATATGGTTAAAATTGGACATTAGGATCGTAGGTTGACTATGTATTTTTTTTTTCCCATTGTTGCGTTAAGACCAGTCTAAAGAACATCATAATCATCTGTCTTCCTTAATTTGCACTTTCTTCTGATTGATTCGTTGTTTAACTTGCAGTCATTTTCTATCAGCTAATACTCCATAGCTAGGACCTGGTTTCTGCAACTTTGAGAGAAAGAGTGTCCTTTGAGGCTTTGACATTGAACCTACTATTTAAGAGTCGTTAGGCAATCTCCAATGGAGGTTCTAAACTTTTGTTGAATTAAAAGTAATTAAAATTAATTCAAATCAACATAAATTACTTAGAACCGGTTTTTAATTTAGAGTTTTAGAAACCCTTATAACCTGTGACGTGTCAGCACGTGAGTGGTTGAAATAATTAAATTTTTTTTTTTTTCCTCTTTCTCTTCTTCGCAACTTCTTTCTCTTTTCTCCAAAAATCATATCTCTCTCTCGCTGAAGGTAATGGAGGTTCATCGTCGGCGGTGCTGGACTTGTTGATATCGCCGTCGTTATCAAAAGTTACGCCGATGATTCGACACCGGAAGCTCTCGGATTCGCCGCCGGAGCTTTCACGCATCTTCACGACGCGTTTCCTTTCACTATGACGAAAGCTAGCGATGTCTATTGCTTCAATTTCAAGAGCTGTTTCTTCTTCTCGATTCTACTTCTGATAACTCGTGAGTATATATATCTAATCTCTCTTACACAAGCAATATTGATCTGATTTTGCAAAATTAGGGTTCTTTGATGTAAATTAGGGTTCTTCGTTCTTAGTGAAATTAGAGTTCTTTGAATCAATAAGCAGGCTCTGTTTTTGTTATTAGGCATGATTGAAGATGATTTTAGGCATAGATTGTTTAAATCGGCTGATGCAAGTTGATATGATGGAACTTAGATATAGAGAGTTAGAATTGTTTACTATTTTCTTATTGACACAAGAATTAGGATTGTGAAAAGAGTCTGTGTTGATCCCTGTTTCAGTCTACCACCAGAAACGTTTGATGTTTCTCAAGTCCTTTTTCTTTTCCTTTTCTCGAAAGATTTAGCTGAGACTTGGGGATTTTGTTCTTACACAATCAACTTTACATGCTTTCCCTTGCTAAGCTAGTTGTGTGCTTTAGCCAATCAGTTCTTGCTTAACTTTTTTCTCTGCCACTGCCAATGCCACTTTTGTAGCTAATTCCTGAAGTTTCCTAGGAAAAAAAAAGTATTCATTAAGTTTAAGACTTTGATTTAAAAAGGAACTCTATGCTGGCTTGTGTTAGAAGATGACTGTGCTTCCTTTTTCTTTGAATCTAATTCAAACTGTGTTTATACTTATAGGAATCTTGAAACATTAGTCTTATCTTCTGCTTGCACATTAGTCTTATTTCATTTTGAGAATCTACTGAGTTGAAATTTCATTTTGATTTTTTTTCTTCTTCTTTATCTCAGCCTCGAAGTGAAAGAGACTTGAATGTCAAGTTCAAGCAGTTGCAGTACCTATTAGTTAAAGTTCTTCCAGTTATTAGGGATGTTTTTGCAGAGCAGAATTGTGAATTAGAGATTGAAACAAAAAATAGAGGTATTGTCACCTGGTCTTCACTTGTGTTACCCTCTTATCTTCTTTGATTGGTTCTGTACTCTATCGGATGCTTAAAGTTTTGACCTTGTTTTGTTGCTGTAGTCAAGCAAAAGAAGCAGTGAAGGTGCTCAAGAAACGGTTAGGAAGTCAAAATTCTAAAGTGCAGATTCTTGCCCTTTATGTAAGTTCTTATTTCAACTCATTGTTGGATACAATGCTTTGGTTTGGTTCTGTTTATTGTACTGATCTTCTCATTGGTGAAGTTTGTGTGTTATATTGAGTGTGTGTCAAGTTTTGAGAGTCAAATGTAGTAACCCAAACATTTATACACAAGTTTTTCAAAGATTTAAATTTTTAGAACCTCATTAGAGGTTCTACCATTGGGTTATGTCACAAATAAGAAACCTTCATAAGTATCTAAACTTTTGATTTTGCATTATTTCAATTATAAATATGGTTAGAACCCCTTATAGGTTCTAAACCATTGGAGATGCCCTTATGCTTCCATATCGGTCAATGGTTTACTGTTCACCTGAATTCGAATAGTAGAACAATTCATCAGGCACAGCTTTTTCAATTGGTTTATTATATAAATCGTAACACTTGTATGGACAGTCAAATTAGTGACAATAATAAAATTGTACTATGAACAAATATTATATTTATCTCGCTGTTTAGCTCCACTATACTTTCTCGGAAACTCTCATCGCTTCCATGGGTATGAAGGACTTCTTAAGTCAGAACGCACCCAATTTTTCACAGCTACGTACATCCCCAATCTATTGAGATTTAAGAAAATTTTTAGTTTACGTATCCAAAGTTAAATAATTGTGATATTTTGGCGGGAACACCTTGACATCAATTTACAAAGACGACATTTGAAACACTGTCACACAATTTATGTAAGTTTCCAAAAGAGATCTACCCTTGAGGAATTTCTCAGACACAAATACTAGAGATAACTGGCTTTCTTGATAGCACAATTATTGAGATCCAGTATGAAAAATAAATACTATAATAAGTTATGACGATCTTATTAGCAGTAGAAGAGGGAAGCTCCATTCGACTTAGCAATTATCAAGATCTATTTCCTTACTTGATTAATTCCTTAGATCCAATTTCCAGAGAGTAGCGGAATTTCAATTGGAGGAAGAGACCTTCTCCAAACTCGAACAATAGCCGAGATTCAATTTCTGGAAATGAGTGGCATTCCTAATAGAAGAGGGGAGCTCCACGAGACTTGAGCAATGACTGAGATTCAATTCTTTGAGATTTATGGCATTCCCAATGGATGCGGGGAGCTCCAACAGACTTGAGCATCCACTAAGATCCAATTCCTTGAGATTTATAGCATTCCCAATTGAGGAGGGAAGCTCCTCAAGACTTGAGCAATACTTGAGATACAATTTTTGGAGATTAGTGGCGTTCCCGATAGACGAGGGGAGCTCCACGAGACTTGAGCAATGACTCATATCCAATATTTTGAGATTTATAGCACTTCCAATGGATATTGGTAATTCTCTTATGCCAGTTCTCTGGAGATGTAGTTCCTCGATATTTGGTGAAACCTCTGGAAAACTTTTGATCTGTGTGCAATTTGATAGGTTTACAACTCGAAGATGCTCCAATTGACCCGTGGCTGGAAAAGTCTGCAATTTTGTACAGCCTTGGAGATCTATTAGTTCAATATTTTGAGCTCTACAAATCTCGTCAATTTCAGTCAGCTCCTGGGAATGACAAATCCTGAGCATCTTCAGCATCTCGAGGTTCTGAAAGAAAATTAAATTAGAAAAAAAAAAAACATTTTGAAAAATAACGGATAAACATTAAATTACTTACCTTGGTTCCTTCCCAAAGCTTCTTAAGCTGACTGTAAGACATATTGAGTTCAATAAGGTGGCATGGTTCAAAGTCTTTTGGCAGGTATTGCAAAGGATAGTTGTCCCAGTGCAGGAGTCTTAGCTCATAAGGCAGAGACTCAAGTCCTTTTGGAAGGCGGAGTCCATCATGATTTTCATCACTGGAACAGTAAATCTTCAGGAATCTAAGGTTAAGCATATTCTCAAAAGCAGTGTGCTTCACATCAAATTGTAATTTCGATGTGTCCAGAAATATGCCTTCGATGTCTTCAGTGCCCTGAAATATAATGGAAGGAGATATAGATCAAGAAGTTGGTTCATCTCCAAAATTGATTTAAGTTTTGTATGAAAATATCAGAATATGCCATACCAGAACACGTGAATAGGTTGCTTTGGGATCTTTATTTGCTTCGAGTTTGTCATCTTCAAGTAGGAATTTGATGGTCAAAGGTTCCCACAGTCTGCTACGCCTCTGGATCTGTTCTGTTTCTTTGTTGATTATTTCTCTGCCAAGGTCTTGGATTATTCTATGCATTTCCACTCTGTTTTCTGAAATAGTTAGAAGACACTTGTCCAAAAGAACATCAATCCCAACATGTGGAAAAAAACCACACCCCTCAAGCAGTTGCATCACATAGTCAACATTTTCTCCCTTGAAGAAACAAGTAATGTCCAGAAAAATGTTCTTCTCGTTGCCATTAAGTGTTTCGTAGCTGCTCTTGAATATATCATAAATCTCATATGAAGTATGAAGATTGAGGAAATTCGTCTCCGTTTCTGAGGGTCTCCTTCTCTTACGCTTGAGGAATGTCGTCTCCGTTTCTGAGAGTCTCCTTCTCTTAAGCTCTCCGCCGTAAAAGCTGAGAGCTAATGGATTTCCATTAGCATAGTCAATCACTTTCTTTGATAGTTTTGGGAGTTTTTGTTCTCCTATATCTTGTCCAAATGCACACTGAGAGAAAAGCTGCAGAGCCTCATTCTTATTTAAGCTTTGAACCTCATACACATGATTGATCTGACAAAAGCGGAAAACTTGTTTATCTCTGGAGGTTATGATGATTAGGCTTCCCGGACCAAACCAATGTAACCCTCTGAGAAAAGACTCGGCAACCAAAGGATTGCACACATCATCAAGAACAACAAGAGTTCTCTTCTTGCTTAATTTGTCCCTGGGGAGACTAGGTCTCGTAATGCTACTGCATACACGAGGCAAATCCTTCAGAATATTCCCAAAATATTCCCCCAACAAACGGTGAATCCCCTTCTCATGAAACGCCTTGTCAAAGTGTTGGATGTAACACGAAGCTTCATAGCCTCCAGAGAATTGGTCAAAAAATGCTCTAGCAAGTGTCGTCTTGCCTATGCCAGGCATACCCCAAATTCCTATGCGACGGATACCCCATGTTTGCTTGCGAAGCAAGTGTTCTATATCCAGCAACTTCGAGTCGATTCCAATATTTTTCGCAGGAAATAGTTTTTTATACACATCTTTGACAATCTCTTCAACAAGTTCGGAATCACTGAATCTCTCCCTGTTTGCATTTAAATAAAAATCATAAAGTGAATTGTTGGAGAAAATATTAATGAATACTGAAGAGAAAAATGTTATGGATAAATTGCCTCACATTAGTGAAAAACGAAAAGAAAAAGTGCCTCCAATTATGTGAACCCTATTGTTCAATATATCATAATAACATTTTTACTTCCATATAAACCCTTTTAATTTATATAAATTTTCATTTTGGTGTTAGTTTTGAGGAAAAATGGGTAAAAAAATCCTCATCTTTTCCAAAAACATTAAAAAAACCCTCATCTTTTTTTGTGGATTTTTAAACCCTCACCTTTTAACAAATGGTGAAATAAACCCTAATTATTACAAAAAAATAAGTACATCATTATATTAAATTAGAAATAAATAAATAAAATTTACTTTATTAAATATTTTTCTAAATTAGAGTTTGTGATTTATTTTTCTCAAAATTGAGTTTTTTTAACAAAAATATTATTATAGATTAGCATATTCCATGTTTTGATTTGAATTTGTTCAAATTTTTCTTTTTGAATAACTAACTAACAGTAGTTAATATTAGTCACTTTTTGAAATATTTAAGTTATATTTTAAATATATCTTAATTTTATGTATTTAAATTAAAATTAGTTTGGTGTAGAAGTTTATGTACGTTTATAATAATAAAAATAATTTTGTTTGTTTTCATGTTAATAAGTTTGTGTTACGAAACCAAATAAACATTTATTAACATAAATTCATATTCGGTTCAACATTTATTAACATATTCATATGATGTTTTTTTTTTAATTTAAATCTATTTACATAGGTAAGATTTTCTCTGAATTTATGTCGTTTGCTTGGTTCTTAAAATTTACAAATAGCAAATACAATAAATATTTTTATTTTTTATTTGTTTTCAAACTTTTTAAACTTTTCTTGATTTTTATTTTCTTCTTATTTTTTATTTTTAAACTGCGAATAGATATGTACATAATATATTTATTATTTCTTTTGCCGGTCATGGTCTTTTTCTTAAACATCAGTTATTCTTCTTAACATTTATATCACTCTTTTTTTATTTGTAAATGATCATTCCGATAATTTTCCATTCATACTTCTTGTAATTTTTATTTGTTTTAAAATAATTGTCATTTAATTTTTCTTTTCCATTTTTTCAAATAAAAATATACATGTACATAAGATATGTTAATATTGCTTTTGCTAGTGTTAATATTTTCTTAAACTATCACTTACTTTCTAACATTTTTAGATTTTTTATTTTTTTCCAAATTGATTTCGTACATTACTATTTTTTCTAATTTTGATTTAACATATGGAACATTTTAACATGTACAGCAGTTTTAATAATTTTAATTTATTTACGACAATGGTTTTATAATTTCAAAAAAATAAATACATATTTATGATTATCCGCTGAAAAAGATTTCATGCATACAAGTTTTACGAAAATAAATTTTCTAAAATATAGTAATATCCTAATAATGTTGATGGTTTATGTTAATAGAATAATTAAATTCTTACGAAATGAAATTTATTGAATATGAATTTTATGAATTTGACTATAATATCAAAATAAATTTTATCGAGTATTATCAAATATGAATTTTATGTTAATAAATATTTATTTGGTTTAGTCACATAAATTTATTAACATGAAAATAAACAGAAATTATATTCTTACGAAAGTACATAAATTTTGACACCAAAATATTTTAATTTAAATACATAAAATTAAGATATATTTAAAATATAACTTAAAAATATTTTAAAAAGCGACATTATTAATTACTTTTAGCTAGTTATTTAAAAGGAAAAGTTCGAACAAATTCGAATCAAAACACGGAATGTATTAATCTATAATACTAGTTTAGTTAGAAAACTCAATTTTGGAGAAAAAATCATAAACTCAAATTTCTCAAAATAAATCTTAAATCCAAATTTATTTATATTTTTATATTTTAATATAATGATGTACTTATTGTTTTGATAATACTTAGGGTTTATATCACCATTTATTAAAAAGTGAGGGTTTAAAAACCCTGAGGATTTTTTTAATATTTTTAAAAAAAGTTAGGGTTTTTTACCCATTTTATTTCTAAGTAGAAAATTATATTCTTCTAAAAATGCAAGCGGCAGACTAATCTATACACAAGTACCTAAATTGGTGGCCTGGTAATTCTCTCAGCTCTTGGAGTTCGCTACTCCATTCTCTTATCCGATCAGCTGACTTGTGCTCGGGCACCACAACATCTGATGGACTAACGCCATAGAACACTGGAACCACCACCAGCTGACCATTTTTCCTCCAGCACTGAAGAACCCTCACAAGCTTGTCCAGGCATGAGGTAGAGAACAAGTAGTTCTTAGAGAAAACCACCACAGAGGCCCTAGCTCCCTCTATCACATCTAGAGTCTCATTGCAATTCACAGATGCATAAATTCCTTTCCGACGGAAATCCATGGAGAGGTGGCTAGCGAAGGAGTATTGTAATGTATCTTCGCAGTAGATGTAGACGGCGTGTAGTAATCTACTAGATATTCTTTTGCAAGCCCTTTCACTTGTATCTAAATCTCCCTAAATAAGGACCCAAAGAAGCAAGTGTTAGATGGTTAGTTATCAAATGAATTCAAATATATATGGAGATCAAGGCAATGTCAATGATGGAAAATGTCCCGGATCCTAAATACCTTTAGATCTTTGTTTGTAATGAGTTCTTGCCTCACTTCCGAGAAACCCTTTGCCAATTCACCGTCGTGTAAACAGGATACATGATGATGAGACAATTCTTTATCTTCATCACATAAGAAGATTGGAAGAGCTTCATCAGGTGCTGGAAAACCCACCTTGTAAATATGGTTAATCCCGTGTGCCTTTAAAAGTCTTGCATCTTTTGATGTGATAATAATCCGACTTCCAGGACCAAACCACTGTACTTCTTTCGCCAAGGTATCTAATTGTCCTAAATCTTCCAAGTCATCAATAACGACAAGCACTCTCTTGTGTTTCAACATTTCGTGTGCAACTCCCAAATGAGAAATATCATCAGTTACCTTTTGATTGGTTAGTTGAGACAACAATTGGGTCTGTAACTGCAATTTTGCGTTGTGCTCGTTCTGGCAAGTACTCGCATTGAATCCTTTGATATTAAGCATGATTGTGCTGAATTGGTATTTATTAGCGAATCGTTGGTATAGAGATCTGGCGATGGTGGTCTTACCAATCCCAGAAGGACCCCAAATTCCTATCATCTTCACTTCATCTGAGTGTTGGCATAACAGCGATTCCATCATTTCCAGATGAGGTCCCATCCCAAGCAAACCATCCAAATCTTTTGAATGAGTGGAATAAATCAAAATGTTTGAAATATTAGTGGCTATTTCTTTGATCAGAGACGCTTCACCATCCCTAAGAAAGGGGAGGGATCAAAAGATAGTCATGAATAATTCACATAAACATATATAAAAACTTGTTAATTTCTTTCATGTGTTAAGAAAGACTCAAGTGATAATCAAAAGGACTAACCAGCTGTGGGAATGGTAACCCTTGAGTGTGGCCACATCTGCCAAAGCTTGTCTCCACCTCTCAATAACATCCTTTGGTTTACCCTTACATGTATTTCTCAAGAGTTTCCCAAATTCTCCGGTCTGCCTCTTTACATCAGTTGGATCCACTTCATAGAATACGGGCAGCACTACTTGACCCAACTCTTCCCTGCACTTCATTATCTCCACCAGTTCGTCGAGACACCACGACGAGGAAGGGTAGTTCCTTGGGATTGTGACAATCGCGATTCTCGATTCTCTAATCGCTGTTCCGATCGGCATGTCGTTATCAAAGAACGTGTTGATTTCTTTTGTGTTCAACGCCGTCAAGAGGTGACTGAGAAATGATTTGCGAAGATCTGGCCCGCGGAAGCTCAGGAAGACATCGTATTTCCAATTAGGAGACGAAGATGACAGAGGAGATGAAGAAGAAGAAGCCATTATTTTTGTTTTGTGGATTGGATCTGAATTTCTGATAAACCGTAACCCAAAATCTTGAATAATAGCAGCAAAGATGCAGAGGAGGAAAACACGAAATCTATTAGAATTAGAGGAGGGTCAATATCACCGAGCGTTTGCGCGCAGAAAGAATATCAAAGAGGTAACATTGACTTGCCTCCATAACAGAATGCTGACATCAGCAAAAGAGGAAAGCTTCGTGGGTGTTTCCTATACCGCAGAATCATTTCCGTATCATATTAATTAATTAATATTATTGTTTGAAAAATACGATACGAAAAGTTAAGATCATTTCTGTTCGATAACAACGGTGAATAGCATGTGTGGAAAAAACAAAGTCGTCTACTATCCAAGTCGTTGATCTGAGTTTCGTCAATGGTCTTCTCTTTTGCACAAAAATTAAAATCAAAATCAACAAGAGATTAATGCTTGCAATATCAACCCCAAGCATCCTCTGCCCTTATTTGACCTAGCTGTACAAATCCGTCTGATGCATCGATCATGGTGGCCTCATCTTCTCTCCGTGTCCAATCACTGCCACGGTGTGAAGTCTTCATCAATTTTCGAGGGGAACTGCGGCACGGTTTCGTCAGCCATCTGGTGAAGGCCTTGAAAACAGAGGGAATCAACGTCTTTATCGACAGTGAGGAAATGAGAGGTAAACCAAAGAGCATCTTCCTTTCCAAAATCGAGGAGTCGAAGATTGCGATAGCCATCTTCTCGAGCAAGTACACGGATTCAGAGTGGTGCTTGAAAGAGCTTGCGAAAATCATGGAGCGTGTCGAGTCAAAAAAACTTGTGGTCATCCCCATCTTCTACAAGGTGACGACAGACGATGTGAACAAGCTGGAGGGAAAGTTCGGTGTAAATTTTTGGGAATTGGTTAAGAAATGTAGAGATCTTAAAAAGTCAGATAAGTGGCAAAAAGCTTTAAAGGGAGTCCTGGGATTCCTAGGCTACACGATAACCGAAACGAGGTACCTAAGATCATGAATTGCCAAGTGGTATAACTTTGTTGGGCTATTGGGGTTTCTGATTGGTTCTTTTCACTTGTCTTGTAGCAATGAAAGTGAATTCGTCGTTAAAATCGTACAAGAAGTCATGAACGAGCTATCAGCATCTGTTGTTTCGCCTGATCTGGAAAGAGAAATCTCCATTGATAATCCTTGTCCAGGAGGAAACGAAACCCCTGTAGCTGCTCCTGAATCGCCTCCGCTGTTTGGCATCGAAATACGTCTTGAGAAATTGAAAGATATGTCAGATTTCGAGTGCAAGTATGTCGAGAATACTCTTAGGATTGGTGTTGTTGGGATGCCGGGTATTGGTAAGACCACCCTGATGAGTAGGCTGTATGAGAAGGGGCGAGAGGAGTTCGTACGCTATGTTTTTCTTGATGTCTGTCAAATGTTCAAAGACGGCACTATGGACAGTAATATTCTCAAAACAGAGTTGTTGAAGGATGATGATGACTTTGAGCAAGAAGTCGCTGACCTGTCACCTCAATCAGATAAATCTCTTGTTATTCTTGATAATGTGAGTGACAAGAATCAGATAGAGGTTCTTCTCGGGGAATGTGACTGGATTGCGACAGGTAGCAGAATCTTTATCACTACAAGTGACAGGTCGGTGATCCAGGGGATGGTTGATCACACATATGAGGTCCAGAGATTGACTGACAGAGACAGCACTGAATACTTCAGCCGTTTTGCCTTTAGTGGTAAGCCTACTCCGGAGGGAAATTTCATGAATTTGTCTAGATTGTTTGTGGATTATGCCAAAGGCAACCCATTCGCTCTCGAGATGTTGGGGAAGGAGCTTATAGATAAAGACGAGACTCACTGGAAAGAGAAACTTGACGATCTGGCAAAACATCCCAATACCAAGATACAAGGTCTCTTGCAGAAAAGCTATAAAATACTAAGTCAGCGTCAAAAAGATATGTTTCTGGATGTCGCATGTTTCTTTAGATCAGGGGATGAGTACTACATAAGGTGTTTAGTGGAGTCTTGTGACACTGAGCCCATTGATGATGCGGGTAAAATAGAGGATCTTGCCAATAAATTCTTGATAAATATTTTTTACGGACGAGTGGAGATGCATGATTTTCTGTATACATTTGGCAAGAATCTTGGTTCAAACTGTAGGTTCTGGACCCGTAAAGGTGCTCTTGGTGCGCTGCAGAAAAGAGAGGTAAGATAAACCTTCGAACTGTTTGATATCTGAGTCTAGCAAAATTTTGAAGTTATCTTTTCATGATAATTAGTTGTTTGCTTAACACTCACTGTTTAAGAAACTTCTACTTGCTAACTTATTTTCTTTAACTGGTTAAGCAGGGAGATGACAGCGTAAGAGGTATTTTTCTCGACATGTCTGAACTGGAGAGGAAATTTGCTTTGGGAAAAAATACCTTCATCAAAATGCGCAAACTTAGATACCTCAAATTCTATAGTTCCTGTCCTCGGAAATGTGAAGCTGATTGCAAACTAAAGTTCCCCAACGGACTTGAGTTTTTTTTGGATGAGATACGATATCTCTATTGGCTGCAATTCCCTTTGAAGAAATTGCCAAAAAACTTCAACCCCAAGAATCTTACCGACCTTAACCTGTCTTACAGCGAGATTGAAGAGGTCTGGGAGGGTTTTAAGGTGTGTCTCTTTTAAATTAGTTCACACCATTATGATTTTATTAGCATACTAGATTATACTGTTGGGAGAAAAAATACTTTTAAGATGATGATGGAGAAAGTGTTGAAGTATTTAAAAAATAAATGTAGGTAATGGAAGACTTTGAATTCTTTTTCCAACTCTTTTTTATTACTCACTTCTTAACTTAGTTACAAATATGAGAAGGGGGAGAAGGTATATATAGCCTCCACATTACAAAATATCAAAAATATTTTAATCCTAACTCTAGATGATTATTCTCTAATATTATAATATTTTATTACAAATTATCTAGATTTCTATGTAAATATATAGATTTTTATATTTAAGGAGGTGTGTGGATGATTCTATAACTTTGTAAAGAGGTAGAGGTGTTGATATTTCTAGAGAAAACTATAGAATTTGGATTTGGTCCAAAAAGATAATTATTAGATAATTGGTTCAATAATTAAACTTGATCCAAAATCAAGTTTAACTTTCAACATATACTTGATTAGTTTTTTTGAATGTCCATTGCAGGATACACCAAAATTAAGGTGGGTTGATCTTAGCCACTCAAGCAAGTTATGCAATCTATTAGCGTTGCGAAATGCTGAAAGTCTCCAAAGATTGAATCTTGAAGGCTGCACGAGTTTGGAGGAGTTGCCTTATGAGATGAACCATATGAAAAGCCTTATTTTCCTCAACATGAGAGGATGCACGAGTCTTCGGGTTCTTCCGCGCATGAATCTGATCTCTATGAAAACTCTCATCCTCACCAACTGCTCAAGCCTTGAGAATTTCTGTGTGATTGCAGAAAATCTGGAAACTCTACATTTAGATGGAACTTCAATTTGTCAACTTCCTACAGAGATGGTGACGCTCCAGAGACTAATTGTGTTGAACTTGAAAGACTGCAAAATGTTGAGGGCAGTTCCAGATTGCGTGGGGAAGCTCGAAGCTCTGCAACAACTGGTGCTATCTAGTTGTTCAAAGCTCGAGACTTTTCCAATTTTCATTGTAAACATGAAATGTTTGCAGATTTTATTGCTCGACGGGACAGCAATCAAAGAAATGCCAAAAATATTGCAGCTCAATTGCGCAAAAGTGGAAGATCTACGCCAATTAAGACGTGGTATGGACAGATCCTCATTGCGACATCTATGCTTAAGTAGAAACAATATGATCATCAATCTGGACATCAGTCAACTATATCATTTGAAATCACTTGACGTGAAGTACTGCAAGGATCTCACATCAATTTCACTTCCCGAAAATGTAGAGATCTTAGATGCAGATGGCTGCGACAAACTGAAAACAGTCACGTTGCCTTTGGCCCTTCTTAAGCTTATGGAGCAGGTTCAGTCAAAATTAATTTTCACCAACTGCAACAATCTGGAACAAGATGTAAAGGATAGCATCACAACGTATGCTCAAAGGAAAATCCAACTAGATGCAGTTAGATACTATAAAGAGGTCTCATTCCTCACTCTATCTAATCTAATCTCTTTAGCAGTTTATGATTATTTATTTTTTTCTGTTTTTGTGTTATTTTTGCAGGGATCTGTTTCAGAAGCTTTGCTCATCACTTGTTTTCCAGGAAGTGAAGTACCGTCATGGTTCAACTATCAAACATTTGGATCCGAATTAAATCCAAAGTTTCCGCCACATTGGTGTGACGACAGACTTTCAGCAATAGTTCTATGCGCTGTTGTCACATTCCCCAACACTCAAGATGAAATCAACCGTTTCTCAATAGAGTGCACTTGTGAGTTCAAAAACAAACTTGAGACATGTACACGTTTCAGTTGCACTCTCGGTGGATATTGGATCGAACCACGCAAGATTGATTCGGACCATGTGTTTATCGGTTACACCAGTATCTCACACATAACAAAACATCTAGAAGAGTATTTGAAGTCGCAAGAACATCATAGATGTGTTCCTACAGAGGCTTCAATCAAATATGAAGTGAGAGATGGAGCAGGTAAGATTGTGAATATTGGTTTAAGTTTGGTGTACGAGAAACCAAACCATGTCGTTGTTGAAGGGAACTGTAATGGAACTGAAGAGTCGGAACCTTGGACAAAACGGCCTCGGTTGAGTTAAGTTGTGTTGTTGGATTGAGGAATTGGGTTTGAAGCTGCAGCAGGCCCAGTCTGATGAGGTTCCGCCTAGTGATCCGAACGGGCAGCCGGACGAGCCATTACCAAGTCAAGCCTAGCAAGACCAAAGGAACCAGGCTCCTACCCTACCACCAGAAGGCGTCAAGAGGAGCAAGACTAAACTCTATAGAGCCAAGTTCAATGCGTTCGTGGAAGAAGTCTTGGAGCTAGAAGCTAAAGACTACCGACCCGGACACGGCGCCAAGGCAACCGAGGACGTACGAGGAAAGATCCTTGGCGTCTTCACCATCATGGGGTGAACTCTATAGAGCCAAGTTCAATGCGTTCGTGGAAGAAGTCTTGGAGCTAGAAGCTAAAGACTACCGACCCGGACACGGCGCCAAGGCAACCGAGGACGTACAAGGAAAGATCCTTGGCGTCTTCACCATCATGGGGTGAACTCTATAGAGCCAAGTTCAATGCGTTCGTGGAAGAAGTCTTGGAGCTAGAAGCTAAAGACTACCGACCCGGACACGGCGCTAAGGCAACCGAGGACGTACGAGGAAAGATCCTTGGCATCTTCACCATCATGGGGTGAAGACGCCACCCTAAGACGTCGGTAGATTCGCACTCTTTTTTCCCTACCCTGGGTTTATCCCAAAGTGGTTTACCGGGGAGGTTTTTAATGAGGCGTTGAGAACCGGCGCATCACGGCCTAACCGAATACTCGTCACTTGGAAACATCCATAACAGGCTGCACGAGTATTGGGCTGTGAATCCTATCCTAAGGAAGGTCTGCTACTTAGTCTTCCTTTCCTTTCTTTAGCTGTCTTTTGTCGTTACGCGGCCCGCTAAGCTTGTAAGCGCGCGGCCTTATCTCGTTTAGTAGGTAGCCCTAAACGTAAGTCTATATAAAGGCATATGACGCTCCTTGTAACGTAACCTATCATTTATCTAAAACCTATTTGATATATTTCTCTCTTTTCGTTTTCAAGTAGTTGTAGCTCTTGAATCGTTCCGCCGCCAAGTATTCCTCGAGTCGTTGCTCGGAATCCTTGTCCGGCTAGCTGTATCGTGACGGCTTCCATACCTCACGTGTTGCTATCGCTCCATTTCCCCTTTCTTCTCGTGTCATTTGGGTCGAGTCATCTCCAGATCGTCACAGTCGGTGTGTATCACAGTCGGTTAAGTCGAGTCTGTTATAGAACAGAGGGCAACTCTGTTTTTCAATTGTGAATTCTTCTTGAGTTAGTTTTTTTTTTCTTTCTTTTATCTTGTAGTATCTTCGGCAAATATTCTTGGAGAGTCATACTGAAAGAGATCTCCTCTTTTAGGTCTATCTTCTGTTTTCTAGTTTACGTGTCTGCATTTGTTGTTGTTTACCTGAAACAAATAATCAATCAAGTTCAAGGTTAATCAGTTAAGCATTGGGAACACACAGCCATAAACACGAACATCTCTCTATGTATAGGTTAGAGTATCCAACGGTCCAAAATATAGCCGTTCGTTCAGCGACAAATCCAGCGGTCGAAAATATTGCTGTTCGTACAGAAACATTTATAAAAACAAATCCAACGGTCCAGTATATAGCCGTTCCTTTGAGTAAGCTCCTGTCGAATGACAAGCACACATTAAAGTGATATAAAATAGTAATTAACCTCTACCGGGGAAAATAATTTCATTGCACACTTACTGTTTCCGAATTTTGTAACTTGATGCAGCAGCGATCTCGGTCCGTTTTTTGAGATTCTCAAATTTCATGATCTAATATCATTCTTACGATCGATCTCTCCAGTTTGATCGGTAGTAGAAATTGAGAACATGGATTGGATGTAGTACAAAACAAACTTGAGAGTCTGATCCGCTGATTACTAAATTCTTTATTTGATTACTATAGGGGCAGGTCAGATGCAGAAATCGTTTGCAAGAGTGACGTATAACCAAGTTCTGAGTAATTTCACATTGTAATGGCAGTCTATACTTTAGATTCAATCAAATCTTCTCACTACAGAAAAACTCCACAAAAAAGATGTCTTAATTTCATGCTCCAAACCATCATTACATTTGGAATCATTGTTTTTACTCTCTTCTTGCCCACACACACAAAAGAAAAAGAAAAGAAAAAAAATTCCTTTCTCATATTTAGAAATGTTTGGTCTGAAAATTGATTGAAATACGACAACGTATGCAAAACAATGATCGCCATTTTTTTTTTGTCAAGTTCACATTACAGTCTCGTGAGAAAAAAAAAGGAAGTAAAAAGAAGCTTTTTGACTTATACTTTGGAGGATACCCATTGGTCAAGATTCTGAGATACTTTTCTTATTATTTTCCCCCAAAAGAGAGAGTAGACTACAAGTGGTCAGTGGGTCTTTACCCATATCCTAATATAGTCGCATGTTTAGGTATATACAAACCATATAACACACATACAAACATGTCTATATATACCCCATCATTGAAGGTCTTACTTAAACCTAAACCACAAAAACGGTTATGTGAATTTTTCGTCATATTTTCTAAACCACAAGCATGCAAAAGTTATAAGATCTAATGGTTTAAAATGTTTTAGTTAAAGATTTTGTTAGTAAACAGAAAAAAATTATAGTTCTATCAAATGTAGAACTTTATAGAAACTTCTGATCTGTGAAGTTATATAACTTTTTATTGTAAAATTACAAATTCACAAACTTAGTTTTGATAAATTTATAGAAATGTGAATCTGTGCGACACAACTGAAGGCAGGTGTAAAAGTACTACAATAAGTTTATAGGGAAATGAAGAATTCAATGAATTATACTCTTTGGGGAGTGACAAAAAGGATAAAATTAATCATTAGTTTAATTAAAAGTGCGTAATCATGCTCTTACTTACTGTATACTTTTTACTTACGTGGAGCGCCTCCAATGGTAACAATGGGAAATAGATGTTTCATCCTTGTTCGTACAACAATAAGTTGTTCTGTCATGATTTAAATCAATTCCGCCCTAATATCGATTTGAAAAGTATTGTGCTTTTTCACTTGTTTTAAATATTACCGTGTGTAGCACTTAAAAATCTAATGACTAAAACTATCCAATTTCACACATAAACTTCCATAAATTTTCTGAATTTGTACATTTGTTTTAGATTATTAGTTTAGTAATTATATAAACAGAAGTATCTTGGTCGTAATAGAAGACATGACGGAGAGTAGTTTAGTAGGCCCAGCTTAAGTATGAAATGGACAAATCACAAGCCTTATCTTTCCTTCAATCACATCTCTCCCCTTCAAAAGCTACCATCAAGTAGATCTCCAATGCCAAGATTTTGGCATCTTTTTCAACAATTAGATTATGTACCATAATATAGATCTATTTGCGATAAATTATTCTATTTTGTTTAGAGTACTTTAATATCTTCACTATCCTTCCAAGATACTATTGCATTATTGCTACAAAAAAAATGCATTCATTTTCAGCAGACATATTCGCTGGAGATGGCCAAAAGTATGTCAAAAATGAATTTTTCTAACAAATTTCCAACGACAGAAAGTCCATCAGAATTTGCTTATCTAAAACGTTTACTCTTCCAAAATTTGCAAAAAAAAAAGTCTCTAGACAATGTTATATCTAAGATTAATCCCACCAAGGAGATATCAATTTTAAGGTAAATAGAAATTATTAAATTTATATTGTACCTATGGTAAGGATATCGATTCAATTGGATGCTTACAATTTAACATGATTTTATCATAGCGAATTCCCTATACGTTAATTTCACAGCAATTATAATACTAAATGGTGCATCCAATTAAAACATAATGTGTACAACTAATTCTTTGAATTATACAAAAGCAAAATGATTTAGGATAAGGAACAAATATTTTAAGAGGAAGAGTAAAATCTACATAGCCAAAATCAGAAGATGAAGAAACGGGTAAGGGGCTCTTAAACCGACGACAAAGCATGCCCATCGGACTCCCATCTTGTACACCGCACGCTCGACAACTCATAGGCCCACTTTGGGCCAACTCTTGTTTTATTTCCTTATCTTATCACTAATTAAATTATCTCTAACGCTCTCTAGAAATAAATTAATTTTCTCTACTCCTCTCAATAAATAATTGATGCTATAAAAATTTGTCTTAATGATAAATTTTTAGTAGATGTCAAAAAAAAAAATGATAAATTTTTATTCAAAGATATATATGTATATATATATACTAGATATTAATAATCATGTATAAGCATATTCAAAATATACAAAATATATTTTAGTAAAAGTTTTCATTTAAAAATGAAATAGATACAAAGCTTCGATCAAAACTAGATAGTACGGAGACACACTATCAAGAAACAAACTGAACTATACTCTGAGAATATATAGTGAAGAGAAGATGGCGAAGAAGTGATATATCTTTAGTGAGATCGAGATTGGCTACGTCAAATTTTACAAAATATACATATATCTTAATGGGGAAAAAAACTAAAATTTAAAACATTAAACTTTATTAAACCAAAAAAAAAAAAATAGAAGAACCAAAAATTGTGTTGCCATTTGGGAAACTACTTAAAGAAAAAAAATCTCCTACGGAAGCTTTCATGCTGCTTCCTTATAATTTGATGTTCAAATCAGACACATATAAACCAAAGCCCAAAACCCTAATTAGCTACATCAAAGACAAAAATAAATACCATTTATCTTCACACATTCACAGCCATACATCAATTGTTTTCACGACGAATTATATATAAGGAAAAAAAACTTTTAAAAATCTTTATATATGTTATTTTATATCAATACTACCATTATAGCAAACGTTACGCACCAAACTATAGAGTTATCATTTATCAAACATGCAAATCCCTATATAAGTCATAGTCCAAGTTCGTACACAAGAACCCACTGATGAATCTGTTCTCTTCTTCTCTATCACTCAATAACGTCGAAGAAGCAATCTCTATTCCGTTGTTATTGCTCTCTTCGTTATTGTAATGACCGATTTTATTGTTATATTCTTCGTGATGACTTCCAAAACCCGAAACTTCATCTTCTTGGCTCATAAGTTGAGAGGCAACAAATTTATCGAGTGATCTCCAATCCGTCGTCATTACTGGTGTTTTCTTCTTCTTCTTATCTTTATTTTCGCTACTTATTAGCGCATTGATGCTCTTATCATCCTCATCTATTAGTTGTCTTTTGTGGTTATTTTGATTCTTCTCCAATGATGTAATTGGCGTTGAGCTCACTGGCCTCTTCATAAGAGGCAGTGAAGGGCTTTCTAGCTGCGGAAGTTGAATGAATTGATCGCAGTGGATGAAGTTTAAACCAATATCTGATCCTTGTAGTTCTTGCTTGAACATTAGATCTTGTGCAAAAATGTTTTGTTTCGGCTTAGATACGTAATTGAGAGGCTCCATAACGGAGCTTACTCCATTCGGTAATTCGTCGTAAAAATAACTCGAGCTCCAAGTTTCCATGTTCTTTGCTTGCCCGGTCGTTGGTTTTTTCTTGAAAGCTCTACAAACCACCCACCCTTCTTCCTAAAGCACACAGAAAGTCATATATAATAAAAATGGTTTATTACATTTGGTGTAAATATGCCAAACCATGAGGCTAATGTCAAATAAAAAGAAGAAATAATGTTGCTTTTATATGTAGTGAAACACAAAAAGAGCATGCCGTAAAAGTGTGAGACCACAAGCAAGAAAGCTAGAAATAAACATAGATACATACTCATATGCAAGCTATTACCAATTTTACTATTAATTAGACTTTTTTGAATTTGAGGGATTGCAAGAATATGTATAATACGCATACGAGCGCGCATACCCATCATTCATAGTATTTACAAAATTTGCTTATCTAAAAGCTATAAGGAATTTGAAACAATACGTAGAAGTCGTTTTAACTTTATGTCTTTAGTTAGAAGACTTTGAAACCTTGAAACGTGTAAATATATAAAAATATTATTCATATAAAGAGAGATAAAGATGAAAGAACTTTGGTCTCCATGGAACTGAAGTTTTAGAAGAGACTTTTTACTTTTTGTCTTCTGATTAAAGGTGTACGTAACATTTTACATAAGTCTTAAAGATGCTCGACTTTCACCTAAAAGGTTTAAATGTGTCTCATAAAACTTAAAAGAGCCTATATATGAGACGAAACAAAAAGTCGCTTGGCCCCATGAAAGATTAAACAAGTCTTCCATTTAATTTCCCATAGAGGATGGAAAAAAATAATATCTAGATTGAATATGTAGTATAGCAATTATCCTATCTATTTAAAAAAAAATGTTATCAGGTAAAATGAGAATACCTGAGGAAGTGCATTCTCATCTGACTCTAGCCGGTACTCATGCATGATCCAATCACTTTTTTGGCCATTAGGAGCTCTTCCTTTGTAGAATACAAGTGTTTTTCTCATTCCGATCAGTTTTGACTTGTCGTAAACAGCCTTGTCTCGACCCGTGGCTTTCCAAAAACCGGCCATGGTCGCTCTGTTTGTCCTTGTTCCTGTTGGATATTTTTTGTCTTTGTGGCTGAAGAAATACCATTCATTTCGTTCCTCGTATCCGATTCGGCATTTCTCTATATATAGATAAGCAAAATGTTCATCAGATCTATATATTTATATATAGACTGTCATATAAAGAAAAAAATTTCCTAATTTAAGTATGAATCATCTGTTTTTCACCAACCTTGTAGATCCCATGGTTCAATTCTGTAAAGATCAATATCTCTAATGACATCAAGATCGATCTTTTGCGATGCAACTTTTTTCCTCAAATAGTAACCAACGAGCTCTTCGTCTGTTGGATGGAACCTGAATCCCGGAGGAACACTACATGACTGGTCCACTGATTCCATTATTTCTGCATAAATACAACAATTATCATCACTATAATGTCATATATATACACATGTATATGCATGATGTTGTCTTCATTCATGACACAACACACAGAGTTGGGTTATTTATACATGAAAGTTAGGTTTAAAGTTGAAGAAATAAAAGAGAGGACATGCATGAGAGCTTCTGCGAGGCTCAAAGAAAATGGACAAAGAGAGTTCTGTACTATGATGCGTTCCTGTTGTAACGTGGTGTGTGTATTATAATGGTGGCAATGATCATATCGAGAAACGGAATATTTTTCCCCCAAAATTATTTAATGTAGATTAATATACTGATCTACATTAAACGAAAACAACAGAACCTAGCTGCATTGTATATAATATATACATCCTTATGGAATACAAACAAAAACTACTTTTTCACTTCTATAACAAAACAAAAACAAAAACAAAAACAAAATCATCAAGTCTGAGCAAAAACTATTATAAAGGTTTCAAAGTCTGGATTTATTATCTTCATTTCAGAAAGCTTTAAGTACACAAGACTGAACTCTAGAAGGGTTTCCGAAAAAAGCAAAAATATGGGTATTGGGTATTATACAAACTAACCAGACTTAATTCAGATATGAGAAATGAAAATACCTGAAATTTATAATGGAAATACCAATTATTTTCAAAGAACAAGATTGGCCAACCACACATGCAAATCAGTCAACACGACAAGCTAAAGAAACAAGGTAAATCTTATAAAAAAAAGGGTTTAAAACAGGTTATTGATTTTTAGTGTTATAAAACGAAAGAAAAATGCAAATATGTGTAAGTTGATGAGACGATGCAAATGGACTATTTAGAGCTTGAAAGGCCGTAGTGTACATTAGGTTTTACCTTTTCTTCAATCGGTGGAAGATATATATATATGTATATAAAATACTATTTACTCGTTTGGAAACAAGAGAAACGAGCAATACTAAGGAAGAAGATGAAGATATCAAAGAGATATGGATGTGTCTAAGATGATGATGATCTCGAGAGAGAGATGATATTGTTTAGGCTATAAGTTTCGGGAGATATGAAGAGAGAGAGAGATTGATGATTCGGTGACTTATAAAAGGTAGAGAGTGTGGACCGCTCGATTGCGCGTGGCTTTCTCCATGTCCCCATTTGCGTACGTCACCCTCCTCCCTCTTCTTTTCACTTTCTTCTTCGCTTTTTGTTTTCATCAATTATTTATTTTATTATATATGTGTCTAAGTGTCTTATAAGTTAAATGGAGTTAGAGATATCAATTTTTTTTTACTTCTGATTTTCAGACTGATGCATTATTAATAGTTGCACATAGCTCAAAACATATATCTCGTTCTACCTCATATCTAGATTTTGTATATACTTGAGATTCTGAACACTAAATCTAAGTTAACACAAACACACAGTTACACAATGATCTATTTTTCTTCTAATCAAATGATGGTATTCCACTGATCAACATTTTATGGTCGAAACCAAAATTCAATACCCACGAATCTTAATTAATTAATATAATGCATTTTACTCCCGAAAAATATTAATCTAGTCAACAAACAAATAAAAATCTAGAAAAGTACATTTTTATCTTGGGTTTATATGTACATTGCATCTACCAAATAACTCTGACATTAACCAGTTATCAAAAAAAAAAATTTAACTCTGACATTCTTTCAGCTTGGGACCTAACTTTGTATGTATATAAAAATTAAAATAATGTACCATTTGTAATTAAATAAAAATGCATGTATTCTTTTTATTTTCAAACATGTACAATGGACTAGGTTTAAGTTGTTCAAACTATCGAGTTGCAACTGCTCTGTATACTTTATCAAAAAAAAATTAAATGAATTTTCCGTCAGACCAATGAGGTCTCGGGTTTTAATGTTGCAAACATTCTGACATTCTGGAACATGCCACGCTGGCACAACAGAGAATGTCCCTCTGCCACGTGGGGGAGATTAAACAAAACGCCCGCTTCACATGCTAGTGAACTTCACATCATTTGTCAATTTACCATAGTACCCTTACCACTTCGACTTTTATGAAGGGTATATTCGTAGTTTAAGAACATCTCAGTGACGGCCTTCTCTTCTCCAATGATTTATCGACAAGAACTAACGAGAAGGGAGTGAAATCGAACAGAAGCCACTACGTGGCGCTCGCTGGTTGGCTATTGACCTATTTATCTTTACGTAGAAGACAAATAAAGCTACTACCAATTTATATACATATCATGCGAAACTAAAATAAAGTTATAATCTTATTTTGGTAACCAAATGATTTGATATATATTGGGAGCGTCGTTGTAACATTTTGAAAGAATTGTGTTTGTATTCCAGGATAATTAAGTAAGAAAATATGATAGTCCAACTTTTTAGGGTTTTTTTTTTGAATAGTCCAACTTTTGGTTCGATATGCACCAATATTTACATATTCTTCAGAATTATACCTTTAGGTTTTGTTGAATGTCTCCCATATACATATATATATATATCTATGTGTGTGAATAAGACTATAGACATGAATTAGTGAAGAGGTTATATGACATGCCACCAACAAGATACGGAAACAAACATATATAGATAATGAAACAATCGATCGATCTGGTCCTGCATGCTTTGGACCTATGCCATTATATTCAATTTCATCAAACGTGTTTGGACGTAACTTGTTGGGCTTAAAAGTTGCACTTTTTGTCATTGTTTCGACGCTGAGTCTCTTGATTGATTGACATGAATATTTGATTTTCTAAATTAAGTTCCATACATTATTTGAAAAAAAAATTATTAATATATATAAAAATATATATACACATGAACATCACCGAAACATGGATCGAACTATGGTTGAATACTAATAACTATTTTGTTATGTTAAGCGAGGTTAATTAATGACTATGTCCGTTGCAGTATAAATGCCATTTTTATATTTATAAAATATGTTTTAATATGTTAATGTAAAATTTATGATAAAGTTTATTTCAAAAACTCATTTTTATTAGCCGCAGGAAAAATAAGTTGAGGAAAACAATAATGGTATAATAAACATTTCATTTTTTTAAAACATGTGAGCAAAAAGAGTTAAAACTAAATGATTTTTGTAAGGGTTATAATACCGTATTATATACGTGGCCCAACAAAGAGTTATAGATGAGCTGATTATGATTTAAAGTTACAGAATGCAGAGGGTAATTATGAATTGATTTTACCATAATTTGATTAGTTTCCAACCAAATAATAAGTGGCTTTCTTATGAACTTTGTTCATTTTCTTAACGAACTCTAACGTTGACAACATGTCTGCGAATCAAGCTTCATGCACGTGTCAATTGCATGTTTATGTTCGGGTTGTTTTGCTTGTTTTTTCTGCACATTTTTTTTCTTTTTAAAGTTGACGCATGCTTTTGGAAATTAAATAAATAAATTGTTAAATGTAGACGCATGCTATGAAACCTGTTATTCTGTTAGCCTGTTACATTACGAAGACTAGATGTCTTAGTTCAAGAAAAAAATTTGTAACCTTTATATTTAAATTTGGATCTTCTTTGGTAAGATTGCCAAATGCAGCACAAAAAAGGTCTAACCTTTTTAAAAATTAATTGTTCATTTTCTGGAAAATGTTTTTTACTTTTATTTTATTATGATATTATGTAGCGTGTCATCAGATAAAGTAATATGATAGTTTGTAGAAACACACACGGAAATTATGATCATAACAGATTAACAGACATATTAACAAAATAAAAAACAGATTAACAGTCATATATATGGTCCGCTATATATATGTTTTTTTGCTATATATATGTTTAGTCCGCTGATTAAAAAAATTGTTATTAAGTTGTATTACTCTTTCTATTTTTTTCACGTGATATTTTAGATATCAAATGCCGTTTAACTAAATATTAAACTTGGTAAGAAAGACATAATTTTTTTTGTTTGATAAATCTCGAAATAAATTTTGTACGAAAAGTAATACATTCTTATAATTAACGATCGATTCGTGAACGTTTGCCCGATTCAGGTCTATTGGTAATTTAGCATGCCGACGGAGTGCACTAAATCAATTTTGAATTTGTTGTGGTGAGATACTGAGATTGTTATTGATCCTTTTCTTAAGGGGTGAGATAATTTATTTTTATTTTAAGGTTGTGTATGTCGGCGGTTAAGGTAAAAATAATTACTTGGTATACTTTGTAAATGTAGTTAGATAGATTCATAGAGAAATCAGGAACATAAATATGAGGGAAGAATAGATGTCCACGTAGGACGGTGGTGGGTCGGCCGGCGGTCACTAATCAATCGGCGGGACTCATCATACTTAAGTGGGTCCTATCCACCTTTCCTTGAGCTTTTGGCCGGTGACTAAAACCTCTCTCGATTACTTTAATCTGTTTCTTTCTCTTATTAATTATCTTCTTTTTTTTCCCTCTAGTCTTGCTTGGATTTTCTGACAAGTTTATATTATTAATTTGGTATAGATTGTTGACAATAAAAAATTCGAGTAGATTTATTCAGAACATATATATAAATACAGATGTTTTCACACTAAAAAGGTAATAATTTTTCTATGCAATATAGTAGAACCAGATCACATATTAAAATAATCATAACAAAACAAAGTTAGACGTTTTATATTGAGAGAAATAGAGAGTGAGAGATCGGTTAGCGTAACCGGCAAAAGAAAGATAATAGTGCGACCCACTTAAGGTCATTTTACACCCTTGCGAATTGTGAGTTGTGTGGGTTGTCAGTTGTCAGTTGTAACTTGTAACAATAACATTTCTCCAAACTCTTTCTTAAGATCATAATCATTATGATTTTATTGGATCATATTTCCATTTTAAATATTAAAGGGTCATGTCAACTCTATGAAAAACGGGAGGATCCACAGGCAGAAATCGTTCAACTCTTACAATTTTACACATACACGTCTGTAATATCATACAACTGTTTTGTAGAAATCACATGTGAATTTTTAACTAGCACAATAGCTCTTTCTAATCACACAACAATCTTGAGACTCACTCATTCCTTTTTGTCTCCTCCCACTAACATAATGCGTCATACACAAAATGGGCACACACATAATATATCTATGTATAGTAATCTCATTATGCTTATATACTGGAAATGTAATCCACAAGCTTCTTTGCGACATTTCTCATTTTTATTTTCACAATTTGTTCGAATCTCTATTAATATATGTTGGTAAATTTTGCATTTCCCTAAAAAATAGAAAAGGATATTCAATGGTCAATTTCTTTTATATTTTCAAATTTATTATTGTCTACCAGATTACCACTTAATAGATATAGTGTTGCCGTGTTGGTTCAATGGAGAAACGTATTATCACTATATATACGATCTGTACATACGTCGATAGATGCAACTTTATAGCACTGATCAACTATGGCTGACACCACTTACATGATAATGTCATGTGCTTATACGATTGGAAAGATCCAATAGACTAAATTTTGAAATCGTGAAAAAAGAGAGACGGTGATTGATCATTATATATGTTAAGAAAGAGTATGCATCTATGTACTGTATTAGTATGAGTGTGAGTAATAATAATATACAAGAAGATAGTAAAAGTGAAAATGTCATCGATGGGTTTAACAACTGCAAGCACCAAGCACTCTAGTGTTCTTTACAAGTCATATGAACCAGGTGGGTTATATTATTAAAATGATTAAACGAATGTAAGAAAAGATTAAGAATATAATACTTATTTATTTGAAAATGATTTGAGCGTTTTCAACAAATGATTAACAAAGATAGATGTCGCTCAGATCCGGATCAACAGGCTTATGAACTAAAACTAAAAGTTTAAATGGATGTGGACTTGTGGTAGGTAATGTTTAGTAAATGTTTTTCTATTGTGATTGCTGGTTAATGGAAGATGGTATCTTTTGAATGGGGCCTGAGATTCAAACCCAACATCTTTGACAAGAGATTCGACCCAACATTGGAATTTGGGCCTATAAGGGCCTCTTGCGATTGATTGAGGATAAAACATAGAGAAAGTGTGAAACAAACAATCAAATTATGTACTTTCGTGGTTTTTTTCGCGGGTAGATGGTATTGAATATACGAATCCAATTAAAATGAGGGAGAATCGAATTTTGAAAAATTAAGAGAGCATTTAAACCAAAGTTGTTTAAGTAATTACGAAGATACTAAACGAATGTCGTTTCTGTAACTAGTAGACTTTCTAAAATCATCTTATCCTGGATCATTTCATCGTTAGGTTCGTTTAAAAATAAGATCCACATGAACTTCGACAGTGGACTCTCCACGTGCAGAACTGAGGGGAGAAAAGGACAGGATCAGAGTCAAATAATGCCAGGGTGTACTAACTTTAGGCACGTGACGACATCAGTGGCTCAACGGTCATATTCAGAATCAGCAAACTATTGTCACGTGACAAAGAACGGGCCCATCCACCAATCATCCTGCTCCCTTTGTCTCCTTCTCAATCTTATCCCCAAAACGAGTTTAGCCTTTGATTAAAACAAATTTTCAAAATGAATCGCGCATTAGTGATTTTGTTTAACTAAATATGATAGAATTATTATTATTAGTTGAATGATGTTTTTTTTTCCTTTAGGCGGAACCAAACACACTTCGGCGCAAAAACATAACTTGCTAAAGCAGCGGGGTCCCACATGTATAAAATCCGGATGCGTAAATTACGTTGACTAAATATAAATAAGCTCGAGTGGGACCACTCGAGTTGAAACAACAATTAATTCGAGTTCTGGGTCCAAACAAAGACTACGGAATCCCTTTTTCTCCAAAAGAAGGCAAAGTCTCTCCAAAAAAGAAGATCGACACCCTCCCTCGGAGTGAGGAGCCCACAATGAAGAAGAAGAAGACCATGAAGAGTTCGACACCCAAGGACGGTCCGGTGGAGTCTCAGATCTTTCCTGATCCTCCCAAATAAAGATCTTAGCTTGGAACTGTCAAAGGGCGAGGGCGAAAAGGACCTTTTGTCGACTGAAAGAGCTGTGTCGCATGTACTCTCCCGGGTTTTTGTTTTTATCGGAGACTAAAAACAATAGGTTTTTTCTGCAATGTTTGCAAGTAGAGTTAGAATTTGATAACCTCCAAACCGTGGAACCGGTTGGTGTTAGTGGAGGGTTGACTTTATTTTACTCGAATGATTATCTGGTTAAGGTTCTATTGTTAGATGATAGACTTATTGATATTGAAACCATTATTAATGGAAATCGTGTTTTTATGACTTTCATCTATAGAGATCATGTGGTAAAAAACTGAGAGTACGTTTGGAAAAGACTTATCCGTATCGGAATTGAACACTCAGAACCATGGTTCATAATCAGGGATTTTAATGAAATAACCAGAAACCATGAGAAACGAGGCGGAAAAAAATGGTCTGAGACTACTTTTCTACCCTTCCGGGGTATGATCCACGCTTGTGGATTTATTGATGTTCCGTATCGAGGGAACCAGTTCACGTGGATAGGGGAGAGGACGAATGGAAGGATACAATGTCAGTTGGATAGAGCCATGGGGAACGAGAAATGGCACAATATTTTTTCCCACACAAATGTGGAGTACTTGAGGATGTGGGGTTATGATCATAGACCCATGGTAGCATCAATCTTATCGAAGCCACCAAGGATAAGGAAAAAATTTATGTTTGACAAACGTTGGATAGGTAAACCCGACTTCAAAGAAGCAATGGAAGATGGATGGAGCAGGAATGATCGTCAGAGTAGGTGCTTATTCACAAAAAGGCTACAAAGCTGCCGTAAAAGAATTACTACGTGGAAGCGGTCCTCAAAGACAAACGAGGAAAAATTAATCGCAGAACTCCATAAAAGAATTGAAGATGCATTAGAGGACGATAGTGTATCCTCAGAAGATATACAAGAACTAAGGAGGAGATTAGGTGAGGCGTATACCGAAGAAGAAATATATTGGAGCTTGAAGAGCCGTGAACAATGGTTAGCGAAAGGAGACAAGAACACGAAATTTTTCCAAGCATCCAAAAATAAGGGAGAGCTAGAAATAGGATTCTAGGTCTAAAAGACTGAAGCAGTGCTTGGATAGACAACGAAGATGGGATTGAGAAAATAGCAGTAGAGTACTTTCAAGACCTCTTCAACTCCTTGCTATCGAGAGACCCTACACAAGCTATTCGCGATATCCCCTCGAAGGTTACTCCGGGAATGAATCAAGCTCTAACCCGAGAAGTCACGGGGGAAGAGGTTAAAAGATCCTTATTCTCCTTGAATCCCAAAAAAGCCTCGGGACCCGACGGGATGATGGCTCTATTCTTTCAAAAATGTTGGGCGGTTATAAGACAAGACTTTGTTGAGATGGTCAAGTCATTCCTTCGGTCATGAGTGTTTGACGGAAGATTAAATGAAACTAATATATATCTTATCCCCAAAGGAGATAGACCGAGGGAAATGTCGAGATTTAGACCAATTAGCTTATGTAACGTTAGCTATAAGGTAATCTCAAAAATTATAAGCCTTCGGCTTAAGAAATTTATTCCGGAATTAATATTCGAGACGTAATCAGCGTTTGTAGGGGAAAGACTAATTACTGATAACATTCTTATTGCCCAAGAAAATTTCCACGCCCTTAGAACAAATCCGACGAACAAAAAGAATTTCATGGCAATAAAGACATATATGAGTAAGGCATATGACCGTGTAGAATGGTCTTTCCTCCGGGCAGTCATGGCGAAAATGGGTTTTGACTTAAGGTGGATAGAGTGGATTATGCAATGTATAACCTCAGTAACATACAAGGTGCTTATTAATGGCACCCCCCAAATGACAGATTAGACCCTCTAGAGGAATACGCCAAGGTGATCCAATCTCTCCGTACTTATTTATATTATGTACGAAAGCACTAATCGCTCAACTAAAGAAAGCAGAGGTAGATGGGAAAATCCAAGGGATTCGGATCTCAAGCGCAAGCCCCAGAGTTTGGCATCTCCTCTTCGCAGACGATAGCCTTTTTTCTGCACAGCCAATACTTACCAGAGTAACGAGATCATTGATATTATCCGCTCATATGGCGAGGCATCGGGTCAGGATATAAATTTTGAGAAGTCCTCAATAATGTTCGGAAACGACATAGCGACATCCATGAGGCAAGAGATTAAAAGGCTGGTAAGTATCAACCAAGAAGGGGGGCTGGGTACATATTTGGGACTTCCGAAAAAAAATACACAGATCAAAAGCCTAAGTATTTGCCTTTGTGTGAGATATACTTTAAAGTAGGGTCAATACTTGGATATCAAAGTTCTTATCCAAAGGAGGAAAGGAGGTACTGATCAAGTCACAAGCCCAAGCGCTTCCGACATATGTGATGTCGTGCTACTTTCTCCCAAAGGTTATTTGCTCGAAATTAAGTAGTGCAATCGCCAGATTTTGGTGGAGCCAGAGAGCAGAAAGTGGTGGTATCCACTGGATAGCCTAGGATCAACTATGTAGTTCATTCGCGAAAGACGACCTAGGTTTCCAAAAATTGGAAGATTTTAATGTAGCCCTTCTTGCTAAGCAATTATGGCGACTGCTTAGACTCCCTGATTCGCTACTTTCTAGAGTACTGAAAGGGGGATACTACAAGTATTGTAGTCCCCTAGAAGCACAAACATCTAACCGACCTTCTTATGGCTGGCGGAGTATTTTGGCTGCTAAGCCTCTTTTGAGCTCGGGACTCAGAAAGACAATTGGGTCGGGGTTTAACACTTACATCTAGACAGAGCCGTGGATACCGGATGTTCAGGCACGCCCCCCGAAGGACCTGAATGGAGTAAGAAATCCGCTATAATGTGTGAACTCTTTGATTAACTTTGAGACCAAGCTCTGGAAAGTCGATCGTCTCCGAGAATTATTCTCCCCGGACGAAATTACCTGTATATTAGGGATTAAGCCGAGCCGTAGATTCTCGAGGGATGGATACAACTGGACCTTGACAAAATCGGGCAGCTACTGAGAACCCTCTCTCGTCCTGAGTGCGACCTCCCTGTTCAGGGACCTAGTGTTACAACACTAAAGGCGCACGCATGGAAAATCAAAACCACACGAAAACTCAAACACTTTGTGTGGCAATGCCTATCAGGCTGTCTAGCCTCATGTCAACGCATCTACTCCCGACATCTGAGTCGAGAGAAAGAGTTTCCTCGATGTGGCACCAATGAAGAAACAATAAACCATCTACTTTTTGAATGCCCCCGACGAGACAAGTATGGGCATTATCGGATGTTCCCTCACACCCAAACATTTTTCACTCATCATCGCTGTTCAGTATTATAGATTATCTATATGAGCGAGGGAAAGAGTTTGGGGCGGGTGAGGAGATTTTGTTTTATTTTCCATGGATATTGTGGTATATTTGGAAGGTGAGGAACCGTAAATTTTTTGAGAATATATGTGTATCCCCTCAGGATACCCTAGAGCTCACCACCCAAGAAGCAGACGCATGGAAGAAAGCAAATACGAAGACTGACCCCACGGAGGGACCAGTCTCCAGGGCCGGAGGGGAACGTCTACCCCATGACATCCGTATCTGTTTTACGGATGAATCATGGCACATGTCAGACTCCAGGAGCGGCCAAAGATGGATAGTTACTCTCGGCAACGAGACCTTGAAGCTAGGATTAAAAGGGACATGAAAGTGTCTCTCACCCCTACATACGAAATTGGAAGCGCTCATTAGGGCCATACAATCTCTACCCTCGCTCTCAATGACGGAAGTCCTCTTTGCGACTGACTGTGCGGACTTGATTGCTATGGTCGCAAATCCGGAAGATTGGCCAACGTTTGCATCGGAGTTATGAGATTTCTTAGTCTAAAAGGCCATGTTTCCACGTTTTCAAATTAGATACATTCCGAAGAGTGAAAATATCGGAACGGATCAACTTACGAAATGTGCAAGAGTTTGTGGGTTTTGCTTCTCCCATATAGGTATATCAATCCGAACTTGGCTCTTCTTAGAGGAAAGTCACGAATCGATAATCTAGCTATGGGGTTTGATGACAAAAAAAAAATGAAGCTCGAAAGACCAATAAATAATGGTGCATTTTTTAATAATTGCTTCTTGTTTTTTTTTTGACTAATAAAATTTAAATCAGGAAGACAGATATAACGGTTAGGCCGGTGAAGGCTGAGAGGTCGGGTCGGCGGAGGAAGGAACGTCAGGACCAACACGACAACCTTCAAGCATGAAAACAACATCGGACATTGTTGGTCGGTCAAGAGGATCCGTCGCGGTACAAAGAAGTCCGACTTTGATTCCTAATAAGAACTCTTCCCATTCAGATGATTCCGGGTCGAGTTCGAGTAGACCCGGTTCGAGTAGCTCCGTGACTTGGCCTCTCTGAAGCTGTTTCTTTACCCATTTCACTATATCCTCGTCTTGTGTGAACATTACCGGTCTTTTCCCGGTTAGGATTTCGAGTAGGACAATGCCAAAGCTGTAGATGTCGGATTCTCTTGTGATTTCCCCGGACAATGTGGCTTCTGGAGAGACATATCCTAGCGTCCCAATGGTGTTTGATGTGACGGCTGATCTTGATGGGGATCGAACCGTGAGACGGTCGAGCCCAAAATCAGATAAATGGGCTTCGAAGTCAGCATCGAAGAGTACATTTTGTGGCTTGATATCACCATGAACCTATTTGGGATAAGAGATGTTAAAAATTTGGAAATTCATAAGTTATAAAGAAAATACATGAATGTTAGATATTCTTACCATGTTGGATTGATGAAGGAAACCGAGTCCACGAGCGATCCCGAGAGCTATGAGGTGGCGATTAGCCGTTTAGGACATGGCCATCTTGGTGAGAAGCTTCTTGGAGCAGAGTAGATAAGTTTCCGTTGGGCATGTAGTCATATACCAAAAGCCTTAAATCTGGTGGACCTGCATAGTAGCCTCTAAGTCTTGTGATGTTTATGTGCTTGACTTTACCGAGAAATTCATCTTTTTTGAACAAGTTCTCGTTTAAGAGTGAGCCATTGAGGAGCGCGGATAGAGAGAACCATTCCGTCATTGTAATTGGCTTTGAAGAGCAATCCATATCGGGTTCTGCTAAGAACGTTTTCTTCATCGAATGCCGTGTTGCTTCGATTGTTTCAGCCAAAGTGATCTTGTTGTTGAACATCACTAGCTTTGGCTCTCCATTTTCTGTGCTTGATCTGCTAGTGCTGCTACTGAACTCTACTTCCTCGCCTTGTTCTTCCAGGATGCGTTTCTTCTCTCCGTTGTAGACTGGTTCTTCACTTCTTTCTCCATCTCAAGAGTGTGTAAATGTAGAAAGCAGAAGAGTGATAGAAGGAAAGCACCTATTGCAACCATAACTATCATCGAATCATTTTCCTTTTCTTCTTCTTCTTCCGTGTTGCTTTCACATTTTCTGTTTAGTGGCTTCGCAGAGCTCTATGTTACCTGAAAACTCGATGGATTGTTGATTCTTGAGCCTAAAGAAGCTGGAATCTCTCCTTTAAGGTTGTTGCTTGAGACGTTGAAGTATACCAAGTTACTAGAAATAAGGCGAGGCTAGCGGAATCTCCCCGGTTAAGTTATTAACAGAAGATCCAGCTTTGTCAAGTTTGATAAACCAGACAAAGATCTAGGTATGACTCCTGAAATATGATTGTGGTCAAGTGACAATGAGTTGAGAGAGGAGCTTTGAGAGATCTCTGATGGGATTTCGCCTGACAAGTTGTTCCGGCCCAAGTCAAGCACCTTCAAACGCGAAATTGCGAGAGATCAGCTGGAATATGACCCATTAGCCGGTTCGATCTTAACTCAAGAACTTCAAGAGCAGAGCAGTTTCCAATTTCAGTGGAATAGACCCAGAGATGTGATTATTTGATAGTGACAGAGAAACCAACAACCGAAGAAACCCGAAAGTCTGCGGATTCGACCGAGAAGGAATTAGAGCTAAGGTTCACATACCTTAAACTCACCAAACTACTAAACCCTTCAGGTACAACCCCAGAGAAGTTGTTTCCCTGCAATGCAATCGCTTGCAAGTTGGGCAAACCAGAGAGCTCAACCGGAATCTCACCCGACATATTCTGCTTGCTCAAATCAAGAGTTGTTAGCTTAAACAGATTGCCCACAGTAGCTGGTATCTCACCAGAGAATCCATTCCCACTCAAATTTAGAAAACTGAGGTTACTCAAGTTGCTGATACTCACCGGAACTTCTCCTGAAAACTGGTTTCCACTGAGATCCAGCTCAGACAGACTCGTCAAGGCCATCAACTCCACCGGGAAACTCCCATTCAAGTTGTTTTCACCTAAGTTTAGCTGATCAAGCTGCTCAAGATTCACCATGGATGAAGGAACGTAACCTGAGAAGCTATTTCTGCCTAAAGATAAAATCTTTAACGCCTTCATGTAGCCTAAAAACTCTGGAATCTGACCTTTTAATCGGTTTCCTTCTAAATCAAGAACACCTAACGAACCACATTGCTTAATCTCTATAGGAATCTCACCCGTAAGAGAGTTATTAGCCAATTTCAGCTCTTTTATTCTCTTCAAGTTACCAATATCCGGAGGTATCTCACCGGAAAACAAATTTCCAGAAACATCAAGATTCGTTAGTGACAAAATGTTCGTCAACCACAACGGGAAGCGGCCGGTGATTCGATTTTCCCGGAGATCCAAGACCTGTAAATCGGTACGACAATTTGCCGTCTCAGGCCGTACGATATCGGAGAAAGCATTGAACCCTAACTGAACAATCCTAAGCGATGTGTTGTAGAAGAGAGAAAACGGCACAGTACCGGAGAGATTGTTGTTGGAAAGCGAAAGGACTTCAAGGTTCGGAAGAGTGCCATACGCGGCGGGGATCAAGCCGCCGATTTCGTTTTCCGACGCGCTTAAGTGAACGAGTGATGAGCAGTTTGAGATAGCGGAAGGTAATGTCCCTTGCAAGAGATTGAAATCAAGCCATAAGTACTGAAGACTCTGAAGCTTTCCTAGACTCGCCGGAATCTCTCCCGTTAACTGATTGTACGAGAGATTTAGAAGCTGAAGCTGAGTCAAGTTAGCTAGTCCACTTGGTATCTGACCAGAGAAAGTGTTCGACGAAATGTCAAAGAATTTGAGATTCGATGGTAAACCAACGGAGATCTCACCGGAGAGACGGTTTCCAGCAACGTTAATGACCTCCAGTGATGTAAGATTCCTCATCGCCGAAGGTAGTTTCCCGGAGAGTGAGTTGTACTGAAGAAAAACGGAGAGTAGGCGCGTGCAGTAAGCGAGTGAAGCAGGGATAGTACCGTTCAACGAGTTTGACCGGAGACTAAGCTTCCGCAACATGCGTAGGCCGGAAATACGATCGGAGATTCGTCCGGAGAGCTGGAGACGAGGAAGACGGATCTCAGTGACACGGTGGTTAGTACAGCCAACGCCGCGCCAGTCACATGGAGCCGTTGGAGTTGAAGGATCCCAAGAAGTTAACGCACCGAGAGGGTCATGGAGGTTGAGTTTAAACGCCGTGAGAGCATCAATCTCGGCCTGAGATTCATCGGCGTGTGAAAATAACGGCGGGTGAATCACGAGGAAAAGGAATAACAGAGACGTTCCCATGGCCATAGATCCGTTGCAGTGAACAACAATGAAAACTAGCTTGAAGAAGGTGAGAGAAGTGTCGCCATGAGTGTGATTCTGAGAGAGAGATAGAAGAGAGAGTAAAGTTTAAGTAAGTCCAACAAAATATATAAATTTGGTTTCTTTTAAGATAATTTGAAATTCATTTGAAGTCCGCTGCACTATAATCCATGCTTTTTTAAATATTTTTGTAACAAATTGGGGAAACATTTTTCTAATCATTATATAGTCCTTGCAAGTTAAAAATAAAAATAAAAAAAAACAGGGAAAATCATAATTTTGTTTCTGTTTTTGTCCATTTGTTTTAAACTTCCACCGATCGAATTTCACGGCGAGAAATGTCGTCGGCGTTTGGTTTTGCTCTACTCACCATCATCACGATCCTCTTTTCGTATTCGATCGTGTCTCATGGATTACTGCAACCTCGTAGGATTTCCCATGGATTGTCCGAAAGCGGTAAGTACTTGACGAGAGATGAGCTCTGGTTCAATCAAACCCTAGACCACTACTCTCCATATGTAATAAAGCTTCCCAATTTCGTTTCTTGTTGAATTCGAATATTGCATTAGTTAAATTAAGAATCCGATCCAAAGGGGCACAGAAATAAGTCTTAAGATTTCGTTGCGAAGTCTATAAATAGTAACTCATCTGGGAATTTCAAATTTTTGTTTTGTTTCTCAGGATCATCGGAAATTCAGACAGCGATACTATGAATATCTGGACTTTTTACGAGTTCCAGACGGACCTATCTTCCTGTTAATCTGCGGCGAAGGTCCTTGTAACGGTATCCCCAACGATTACTTAACTGTAAGATTTTTTCACAAAACCTATTCATTTTATTCATTGATTTTTTTTCTCATAACATCAATAATTTGATTGATGAAACATGTTCTTCAGGTGTTAGCAAAGAAGTTTGAAGCGGGCACTGATTAGCCACTGAGAATCTCAAGTATCTTTCTTCTAAACAAGCTCTTTTCGATTTGGCTGCTTTCCGTCAGTATTACCAGGCAAGTAGTTTTGTGCTTTTTGGTTTCTCTAGGATCATATATGTTCGAGAAGCTTAACATGTCTTTGGGACTTGTTTGTGGATGCAGGATACTTTGAATGTTAAGTTTAATAGAAGTGGTAATGTTGAGAATCCGTGGTTCTTCTTTGGAGTGTCGTATTCTGGAGCTTTGAGTGCTTGGTTCCGGCTTAAGTTCCCTCATTTAACATGTGGAAGCCTTGCTAGTTCCGCTGTTGTCCGTGCTGTCTATGAATTCCCTGAATTTGATCAACAGGTATTCGTTATTAAACTTTAAGTGAATACATGTTGTGTCTTTTTGTATAGAGTTTAGTTGCTGATAGTATCAAGATTTTTGCACCTTATCGATCAGATAGGTGAATCGGTTGGTCCGGAATGTAAAGCTGCACTACAGGAGACTAATAAACTCGTGGATCTTGGGCTTAAAGTAAACAACAAGGCTGTGAAAGCTCTCTTCAATGCAACTGAGGTCTCGCTTTACTCTCTCTTGCTATACTTTGAAATCCAACCAATTATGGAAGTAAGATGTTGTCTCTAATAGGTTTAAGTTTCTGACATCCGCAGCTTGATGTTGATGCTGATTTCTTATACTTAATTGCGGATGCAGAAGTGATGGCGGTAAGCGTATTCATTTCATAGTTATATGATTTTCATTTTCTTTCTAGCTTTAGATGTTTATCTTCAAGATTTTGGCAGGTCCAATACGGAAACCCTGATAAACTATGTGTACCACTCGTGGAAGCTAAGAAGAAAGGTGGTGATTTAGTGGTAAGTTTTTTTTAGATCCCTCTTTGCTTATGCTCGGTGTATATATATGATCACTTATATGCTAGAAGAACAGAAGAACTTGTTTAGCAATTTAAAGATATGTATTTGCTAATACATTATTTTGGGTGTGTTAATGCAGGAAGCATATGCTAAATATGTTAGAGACTTTTGCGTGGGAGTTTTCGGGCTAAGCTCTAAAACATATAGCCGGAAACATCTGCTAGACACTGCGGTCACCCCACAGAGTGCAGATAGGCTTTGGTGGTTCCAAGTTTGCACTGAAGTGGCGTATTTCCAGGTGGCACCTCCAAACGATAGCATCCGGTCTCATGAAATCAATACAGAGTACAAACAGTCACAAGCTTATATGCATTACCCTTATTTATCGATTCTTTATTGTCATCCCTCTTACATTTCTTTTAATTTCATAGGTATCATTTAGATCTATGCAAGAGTTTGTTTGGGAAAGGTGTTTACCCTGAAGTCGATGCAACAAACCTGTACTATGGAGGTGATAGAATCGCTGGTATGTAACATTGAAAATTTTCTCGAGGCTCTTCTCACTCTTTTGCGCATTCCAACAGATTCTTTTAGTCTTCTAATTCTCAATTTTGCAGCAACAAAGATCATCTTCACAAATGGGTCACAAGATCCATGGCGTCATGCCTCCAAACAGACCTCATCTCCTGACTGTAAGACTCCATTTTTTCTTTACCAAAACCATATAACTTTAACTCGGGCTTAATCTATTCTGTAAAGTATCATTCATAAAAATGTTCTCCTGAAACATTGACAACTTAATGCTTGACAACACAGTGCCTTCCTACATCATCAACTGCCACAACTGTGGTCATGGAAGTGATCTTCGAGGATGCCCTCAATCTCCAATGATCATTGAAGGTATTGATTACCAGCCTCTGCTCTCTTTCTTTCTGATGACTGAACTCAAAAACTGAAACAACTGTTGAAAAAAAATTATGTCCATTTTTTCCCCTCAATTTTAGGTGATTCGAAGAATTGTAGTTCACCAGATGCAGTGAACAAAGTGAGGCAACATATAGTAGAACACATAGACTTATGGCTCTCTGAGTGTCGTGGAGGGAGTAGGAGTTTCATGTAGAGTCACACACATTACGGGTCAGCAGATGAAATAAAACATGTGTATGTTCCAAACTTGTATCTGTGTCTTTACCAAAAAAAAGAAAAAAGAAAAAAACTTGTGTCTGTGTAACTGTAACCTCAGATGTATGTTTTGAACTTTGTATCCACGAGACCTTTACAGTAGTTGTGACGGACGATAGAATTACCGTCGAGTCATGATTTGAGTATGGTGCAAGTAGAATCTATGTTCAACAAATTCTCAGATATATTATGCTGATTTATATTTTACATTACGAGAATAACCACAAATCCGTTGTAGTCTAGCTGGTCAGGATACTCGGCTCTCACCCGAGAGACCCGGGTTCGAGTCCCGGCAACGGAGTCTTTTTTTTATTTTTGTGCTTTTGACTTATAACGACGTCGTTTGGGTTAATGAGTCAACTAAGTGAAGACAGATGTCTCCTTGCTATTTGACCGGAAGGAAAATAAAAACGGATGACTCATATAATCACGGATTCATCTTTCTCGGGATTTCGAAATTTGACGGTGATCTGACTTCCAACGAATTTTTCGCTTCCATGGTTTTGTTTGGCTGATCGGTAAATCAAACGTGTGTTTCGGGTTCGATGGTGAAAGCTACGTCGAATTTGACGTCGACGCAGAGGTATGCGGCCGGCGCATTGTTCGCGATCGCTCTCAACCAAGCGCAAATCAACCAAACTCAGCCGCTGGGGACCCCTGCGGCAGAAGATGACGACGGCGGTGAAGAAGAGCGAAGAAGCAATTGTAGTAGCGGAGATTCTGTCTCCGATGACCCTGGCCTTTGGGTACACGAGACATCTGGCCTTCTTCGACCCGTTTTCAGGTGATCTCCCAAAATCTTTTATCGTTGTAATCAATTCTGAGTTTTGGTTGTTTAGTCATGTTGAAATCATCATGTTATTTGGTTAATTATTGTTTATATATCTGTGTATCATTTCGTTTGAGCTGTGTTTGTAATTCGTTTTTTTGCACAGATGTCTTGAGATTGGTTCCTCAGCTTGGCTTGGTCTCGAGCAAACGGCTTGCTCTTCTCCGGCTAAGCACCACATTGGCGCGGTATGGCTTTTTTGGATTTCGAATTTGGGGGCTATGGATCTTTTATCTTTGTTGGGTTAATGTTCAATTAACTTCTATTTTTGATTTCTTGTAGTTTACAAGGTTACTCTCAGAAGAAGCGAGTGATGCTTCTATCGAGATGGTGGAGCAAGAGATGGCGTTAGCTAAAGCTGCTGATGCTATGGTGCATAGCATTCAAAGCTCTATATCTATAGATGCTAAGAAGGAAAAGCATCAAGAATACGAAAACGAATGCCGTGAGAAATATGCAGTTCCGGAAGTAAAACCAAAAGATACGGATGTGGATAAGGATAAAGATAAGGGTGATACTGTTGAAACAGAGAGTTTTGAAGCGGGTGTAGTTATTATAGATGGAAGCCACAAGCCTGAAGTTCTTGAAGATGAGAAATCTGTTGAGGAAGTAACATTGCTTAGCCATCAGAGGAAGATTAATGTTCTTTATGAATTACTTTCTGCTTGCTTGTCAGATAAACATCAAGAGGATAAGAAATGTAAGCGTAGAAAAGGCTATGATGCGCGTCACCGTGTTGCTCTCCGGTTACTGGCGACCTGGTTTAACATTGAGTGGATTAAAGTGGTTCGTATTGTTATTTCTTGCAGAACAAGCTCATTGTGTAATTTAATTCTTTTACGTAGTATCCTCATCGTTACGAATAAGCAATCTTTCTCTGAGTTAAGATATGAAATTGGTGCTGCTCTAAATTCTAGTGCTTTTTTATCTGGTACCGACTATCTGCATTTTTTCTTTGTTTTCCTTCTGTTCTGGCGGTTATATATTGAATGATCATTTCATATTTTCTTTCACTGTTACAATAAATTCACATTTAGAGATCTTTGATTTCTAGGAAGCAATTGAGACAATGGTCGCATGCTCTGCCATGGCCCTTAAGAATTCTGGTGAAATGAAGGATGAAGATGCTCTGTCTCCTACTACGAAATGGGCTAAGTGGAAGCGTGGAGGCATCATTGGTGCCGCAGCTATTACAGGGGGCACTTTGATGGCCATCACTGGTGGTACGGAAAATTCAAAGTGTTAACCTTTTAAAGAAGAGTGCATTTTGAATTGGTTACCTATTTTCATTTACGTGGTTATATTCAACAGGACTGGCTGCTCCAGCTATTGCTGCAGGGTTTGGTGCATTGGCACCTACACTAGGCACACTTGTGCCAGTGATTGGAGCCAGTGGGTTTGCTGCTGCGGCTAGTGCTGCTGGAACTGTTGCTGGCTCCGTTGCAGTTGCAGCATCGTTTGGAGGTGAATAAGAGTAGATGAGTTCACTTTTGCAGTATATGGGTTAATCAGTGCGCTTACAATAAGCCACTAGGTGTTTTGGCTTCTCTTTCATCCTCACCAACGTATTAAATCTTTCTGATGGAGCGTTTACGATGTTACTTATTCTTGGTTTTTAAAAATTTTCGCACCCAGCTGCTGGAGCTGGTCTCACAGGGACTAAGATGGCAAGGAGACTTGGGGACCTTGATGAGTTTGAATTTAAAGCTATCGGCGAAAATCATAATCAAGGAGTGAGTGCCTATTTTCCTTTGCTGCTAGATCATTGTAACATACTAACATAGTTTTGCATTTTGGAGTATGAAATATTGGCTGTGTCTCCTCTCCCTCTTTTATTTGGAAATCTCCTTGCTCTGAGAAGGCCACGTTTTTCACTGACTTATAAAGGTTTGTGGAAATCAATGTAACAGCGTTTAGCAGTAGAAGTCTTGGTTTCTGGTGTTGTTTTTGAAGAAGAAGATTTTGTGAAACCATGGGAAGGGTTAACTAGCAATTTGGAGAGGTATGTCGTGTGAGAACTTTTGTATCTTAAAAAGGAAATAGGATGTAACATATGCTGCTACTTCTTAGATTAGTTATTCTCATTCAGATTTGTGTCTGATTCTCAAGAATTGTGTTATATTTGCTTCGTACAGTGTAGTCTTTACTTTTCACAAAAAAAAGAAGAAAAAACAGTGTGGTCTTTACTATTTCAGGTATACATTGCAATGGGAGTCCAAGAATCTTATCTTAGTGAGCACTGCAATTCAGGATTGGCTTACTTCAAGTAAGTGGTTTTTATCCTACTAAATAACCATTTTGATGTAACAACGTCAATTTTCTAAGAAAAACTATGATCTCGTTATGATTCCCCCCAGGGCTTGCCATGGAATTGATGAAACAAGGAGCAATGCACACTGTGTTGAGCTCTCTTTTATTGGCATTGGCATGGCCAGCAACAATCTTAGTAGCTGCTGATTTCATAGATAGCAAATGGAGTATTGCTATTGATAGGTAACACTTTTTCCCTGGCTAAGTAGTCAATCTATGAACGAAGATGATGCATGCTGCATCATTCACCCTTTACCCTATTGCATCTCCAACTAAGGATGAAAACTTCGTGTTGGTTTTTATGCGTTCTAACTAAATCTGTGGTAAATATAATCTTATTCTTTTAGGTCGGATAAAGCGGGAAGACTTCTAGCTGAAGTGCTACAAAAAGGCTTGCAAGGAAATAGGTATAGAGTTCATGACTATTGCAAGGAAATGAATATGAAATATCTATTTTAGAAAGTTATACGAATAGGATTTATGCCTTCTGTTACTTATATTTCTTCAAATTATGAACGTTCAGACCCATCACTCTGGTGGGTTTTTCGCTTGGTGCGCGTGTCATCTTCAAATGCCTCCAAACTCTGGCCAAGACGGAACAAAACGGTATTTCCTCTGTTCTACTTAGAAGATTGCTTTAAAGATTGAATCTTTTTTGGTTTAATCTGATAAATTTGTTTGAATCATTCTTATTGAGACTCTACCATGTCTTGGCAGCTGAAATTGTGGAAAGAGTTGTTCTTCTTGGAGCACCCATTTCGATCAACAGCGAAAACTGGCGAGACATAAGGAAGGTAATTAATTGACTGTGAATTCATTACATTACCAAAACATATCCATAGCCCATAGGAATCAAATCTTAAATGAGTTTTTTTTTCGTTTATAATCTCTGGTCCTGTTTGGTAGATGGTGGCTGGAAGATTCATCAATGTTTATGCCACAAATGATTGGACCCTCGGTGTTGCATTTCGCGCTAGGTACATAACTTCCATTATTTCAATTTATGTCCTCTTCACCTACAAACAACCAAACTCTTTCAATCCTAACTTTGATCTTTCAATCCTAACTTTGATCTTTCAATCCTAACTTTGATCTTTCAACAGTTTATTATCCCAAGGATTAGCCGGAATCCAACCAATTTGTATCCCTGGAATCGAAAATGTAAGCCATCTCTTTCTCTTGTCCCTTATATGTATTATCCATTACAATTAGTTGATGGGAGTGAATATTTTAGTAAATAAAAAGAAGATATAAGATCACTTTCAATAATTGTAGAAGTTTCAATCATAATCGTATCAATTGAAATCTCGGTCTCAACGTTTTACAGGTGGATGTAACCGATATGGTGGAAGGTCACTCTTCGTATCTATGGAAAACTCAGCAGATTCTAGAAAGACTCGAAATCGACACTTATTACCCTGTTTTTCGAGACACACTCTGAACGAAATCAAACTAGATACGTATCACGTTTTGTAATCAAACTTCACATGTTTGAATTAAAAGACAGACATAAGATAAAGTCGTTGTAAGTTTGACTTAGACATCAAAGTCAGGGTTGTAATGAATTTGTCTGTATGTTTGCTTAGTCGTCTTTATTTGAAAGTTCGTCGACGCCGGCGAAAAACGAGAGCTTCCGTATTGTAATTATTTTTATGAAACGTCGTCATGTTTAATTATCCTATCCTCCACCACGTGGAAGTTGGAACTTGGAACTTGGAACTTGGAACTTGGAACCGCATTCGTTGACCATGACCGTATTTTAGCTTAGCCGTTTTTATATAAGAGAAAAGTCGGAACAGTAAAGAAAAAATCAAAGTTTGGAAAATTTTCGTTTTCGTCATTTAAACGATAGTCTACTTTGAGAGAAGATGATTACGACCATTATTTTTGCTAATTTAATTTAAGGGGAATACAATTTTGCGTGGAATTTTATTTTTTTGTATTAACTCGTCCAAAAGGTTTTAAGAAAGGCTCATAGACCAAAGAGCCATTTGATACATTTTGAGTTTATATAATTATAAAAGAACCATTAACTTTTGATGTTTAAAGTCACGAAGTATAAAGTATAAAATTGTTAAAGGCTGAAATAGAGATGAAGTAGATATTTTAAAACAAATCTCTGTCTCATGCAGAGTGTTCTGTTCTCTTTGTACACCGACCCGTGGTCCTCCATATACACCACCGTAAATATATAAATAACCCACAAAGTTTATTCATTTGTTACCCTCGTCACGTTTATATTCATAAAATCGCCCTTGACAACTCATTGGATTTGCTATAAATTTGTCACCTTCCTAATTTTGTATATCCGTGACAAGAATCTGTCGTGGAGACCGGAGTGACTACTGCTTACCCGTTTTTTATTTTGTTTTTTTTCCAACGTTTTTCTATATAATTTATGTTGTTCGAGCCAAACTTATAAGATTTTTACTCCCTATGAGTTGATGAAACAAGGTGCAATGTATTGCGGATTTCATTAGAAAATGAAGTATCGTCACTGATAACAGGTCAAAGACCTTCGTCTCCTTTTGACAGAATTATTGAGATGATTAAAATTGAGGGATCTAGACGAAATTAAATATCATAAGCCATCTCTTTCTCTCCGTCAATACGACATAATTCCTTAATTAGTGATGAAACAAGATTCGTTTTCAAGTGAATATTTAACAGACTATTGTGAAAAGGGTGTCAGATCGCTTTCAATCAAACAATAATATATATCTATGGACAATGTAGCAAATCAAAACTTGACAAAAAAAAAACGTAGATATATATATTGATTTTATGTGAGCTGGTTTTGTTAGAGAGTGCCTCGAAAGAATAAATATAAGTATCGATTTCGGCCTATTACTTAAATTTGATAAACAGTAGATCTGCCCTCTTGTTTACTTATCTAAGATGTTGAACTTTTAACTCCAAAAATGAATGGAATGGCATTTGTCGTTTATATTTTCTATTTCAAATCCTGTTTATCTCCAATAGAATATCTAATACATGCGTATGGTATTTACTACAAAACTGGGACCTCCTTAGTTCACATTTTCACCAGGTTTTCACATGTTCTGAATTGTAGACCAAAAAACAAATTCATTAATTGAAAGTAGACAGTAGGGCTTTTTTCCTTTGTTTGTTTGTAACTTGTCATCGTCTTTATTTGAACGTCCTTCGACGCCCAAGAAAGACGACAACGTATGCGTTGTAATTATCAAAAACGTCGTCGTGGTGAAACAACCATCACATGTCACCCGTTTTCACTTACCATGCATGCCACCTGCCGGCGTCTTTAATAGCTATACCCTTCTTGTTTCCTTTTTATACGAAAAAAATAAAAATAAGAGACAAAACTGAAAATGTGGATTCTAATGTCTGAAACAAAGTGACTAGAAGTTCGAGCCATTTTTATTTTCGAGGCCTTGTTACTTTTATTTCAATTCGAGTTAACGGGTTTAAATCACGTATAAAAAAACAATTGTTTAGTAAGACTAAGGCCATCTCTAACCCATACACCAAATTTGGTGTAATTTTCACACCAAATTTGATGTTTTGGTATTTTTTATCTCCAATCCACAACACCAAATTTCATACCAAAAAAAATATTCTTTAATATTATATTATTAAATATAAGATTCTCTTAACTATTTTAATTTAATTAAACGTTATGATTAATAATTAAGAAACTACTTTTTTATTACTTAATTTGGAATACGATTACAAAAGATAATTAAAAAAAATTACAATTAATAATTTAAAAAAAGATTGCAAAAGAAAAAAAACCGATTACAAAAGAAAATTAAAAAAAAAAATTACAATCGATAACTTAAAAGATTAAAACATAAATAACAAAGTACTAATGTCAGAATTACTATAAGCAGACCATATGTGTTCTACCAACGCATTTCGAAGTTCGATATGAGCATCTCGAAGTTCGATATGAGCATCTCGAAGTTCGATATGAGCATCTCGGTTTTTTATTTTCCTGTGTCGAGTTAAGAATGGTTGAAACCGAGCATCATCATCATCCGTCATCTCAACTTCCGGAGGTGGGAATTCTGTTTGTTCTTGAAATGGTGCGTCAAGATCATGCTCATCTTCAATTCTGTTTCCTAAGTTTTAGATTATTCTTATTTGAATATTGGTTTAATGTATAATTAATCATTTTCAGTTTAATCTCGGTTTAATGTATAATTAATCCTTTCGTATTATCTAACGCCGTGTAATCTCTGTTTAATGTATAATTAATCATTTTCAGTATTTATTATCCAACTCGGTTAAATCTCGGTTTAATGTAAAATATGCTTAATATCTCTTAAATTTTGGTTTAATCTCATTTATGTTTAACCGATTTATCCACAATTTAATTGATAATTTTGGAAGTTTGGGATCAATTTGTGATTTCAGAAAGTTAAGGATCAAATTGATCGAATTTCGGATCGGTTAAATTGATCGGATTGAAAGTTTTGGGGTCAATTGCGAAAGTGGCAGAAACTGGGGGACTGGTTGGTGTAATAAGGGAAGTTGGATACACATATATGTATATGCGTGTGTATCATCTCCTCCGACGAAACCTAGCCGCCTCTGAAGTTGAAGAAAGAGAGAGAGTTAGAGAGAGAGAGAGAGAGCGTTCCGGTGGTGGTGGGTGCCGTGCGCGTCAAGGTTCTTCTCCACCGCTCCGATCAGATCCGTTCCTCCTGCGAAGCTCACCGGATCCGTTCATCTTCTCCGTCGATTTCACCGGCCAAACCACCGCTCCGATCAGATCTCGTGTCTCCGGTCCGGTGCCGTTCAAAATGTTGGATTTTTCGAAAAATCTTTTTGCCCTTTGCCGTTCATCACTTTTGCCGTCCCGGTTGGAGATGAATAGAGCAACGCCAAATTTGGTGTGTACTTGTTCAATTCGCACCAAAATTTGTCGATGTCGTCGCTTTTCCCGTTCGATTGGAGTCCTCCAACGCCATTAATAGCGTTTTGCCGTCCCGATTGGAGATGCTCTAAGGTAGATGTCTATAATACTCCAAAACGCCTTTGTCTCGTGGATCTCAGTGGTCTGTTCTTCACTGCTCGTGGTCTATCCATGTTGGAATAAATTCAATTTTAAATAAATAAATAAAACGCAAGAAATCCAAAGAATAAAAAGGGAAAGTTTTTTTATTGTTTTAATGCTCTGGTTCGGTGTGTTTTCCAGTGGTTTTTAGTGTTATCTGGATCATCTATTTCCTAAATTTTATCTTTTTTCTCTAAATGAATTAACCTAATTAGATTTGAGCTCGTAAAACAAAACAAAAAGTGAATCGGTGAGCGATTCGCTAAACATTTAAAATTTGAAGTCGGTAGTTGGGAAGGAACACCCTCACCCCTATCTTATCATTTTCTGAAAATAAAATATTGATTTAAAAGCATCCATCACTTTGCATTTATTTCATAAAATCTAAAGCCTCCTTATCAAATAAACTGTTTTATGAATATGGTGGAGGGCGTATATGACTCGATGTCCCCACAATACAAATATTTATAAAAAGTGGTTTTAAAAAATTAAACGCAATGTCAATTATTTGGTGAAATATATATTGCTATAACTTGATGGGTCGGGGAAGCTGTCTTCTCTGGAAGACAAGACAAGCCTACTCGAACCAACCGCTTTGCAAAGCTGTGGCTTAGATAGTTTACATTACAGTCTCTAAAAGCTTTAAGTATTACGTTTGGCTTAGAGCTAATTTTAGCGATTTCTCCATCATTCTTCACAACTCAATAGTAGTCTATAATTTTTTCATTTTCTTATGCTTGCACCACCCATACACACACATAAGGCACCGCTAGTTAGTTACCGTCTTAAATATATTTTGGACACTTAATATCTTCGGTAGATATTTTGAGAATATTGAATGAAATTATTCCTGATATTCCTTGGTCCACGTTACCACGTAGAGTATCTACGTATGATGAATGTGCTATACGTTGTGATATGTAAATGCTGTGTTTTAAAAACTCCCAACAAATTCAAGATCCTTGGATCATTATTGCATCTTTGTAAATGCTAAATTTACCGGTTACATTTCATCAAGGAAAAATCCCAACAAAAAAAAAAAAAAAAAAGCAAACAGAGAGCCAATTTATGTGTTCATCCAGAATACACGTTGTACATACATATAACATCCACACGTAGTCCTTGCAAGAACCATACCAAACCCCTTACACGTGGCTCGAACCACAACTTAAACAGCACAGATAAGGCGCGTGCTTGGCACTGCAAAAAGTCGCGTGGCTTTAGGAGCCGTGAGACCAAACACATCACTCATATCGAGCTCGCTTGGTTTCATCCCATCAGGCAACTTCCACGAGAAGCAATGTAATATATGAGCCACGGCTAACTCAAGCGCATATAACCCGAGTTGCATACCCGGGCACGATCTACGACCCGACCCGAACGGAATAAACTCGAAATTACTTCCTTTAAAATCAGGTACGCCCGGTTCCAAAAACCTCGATGGTCTAAACGTTTCCGGGTCAACCCAAGAGCTTGGGTCACGTCCAATCGCAAACGCGTTAACCATCACACGCGATTTTTTGGGAACGAAGTAACCGTCGATTTCAGCGTCCTCTGCGGTTTCGTGGAGGAGGAGAGGGATCGGTGGGTGTAGCCTTAGGGTTTCTTTGAGTGTGCATTTGAGAAAAGTCAACTTCTCCATGTCTGTTTCTTCCACGCGTCGGTCAAGTCCGACAACTTCAGCGAGTTCTTGTTGGACCCGTTTTAGATCCTCGGGGCTCCGTAATAGCTCCGTTAAGGCCCACTCTATAGCCGACGCCACCGTTTCCGTTCCTCCGAACATAACGTCCTGTTAAATAAAATAAAATTAATTAATTAACATTAAATTAAAAACACAATTATATAGTTCCAACACGGTGAGATTCTCTCAAATTAAAAACATAATTATATAGTTCCAAAACATAACTGATTAATGGATATTTTTTTTTTTTTGGTTTTAATGTTAAGCTTTATATATACCTAAAACTGAATAAAAAACTAGACTACCCTAGCAACTAAAAAGAGAGAGAATGGGAACAAGTGAAGACAGTTTACAAAAAACGTGTAAGTACCGTTGTTTTTTTTGTCTGGATAAGTTTTATAACGTAACGCATAAATAATAATGACTTTGACTAGTGCTTTTAAAAATATAATTACCATGATGATAGCTTTGATATTGTCACGGGTAAGTTTGATGGAATTTTGAAGATCCGTTGCCTCGCTTACTAATTTGGCTTCTTCACTGTAAAAAGCAAGAAGATCATCAACCATATCTGTATCAACAACATCCCCATCATCCACAGCGTTTTGATTCTCTTTCTTAATCATATGTTCATCGATGATATCGTCAATAAATCCGTCAAGATCGTTACGGGCCTTCATGAGACGCTTTTTTATCCCTTGAGGATCGATCCACCCGAAATATGGTATGAAATCTGCTACGTTAAAGGCTCCAAAAAGCTTAGAGAACTCTTGTAAGATTCTTATGAACTCGTCTTGTCCCTTTTCGCAAGCTGATCCGAACGCTGCCCTGTAAGTTATGTTGCGGGTAAGAGCGAAAATTTCCTCCCCTACGTTTATAGGCTTACCTACAAATTTATGATTGAATGTTAAAATACATATCAAAGAAAAACAAAAGATTTATGAGTTTTTACATATATAATAAGCGCACATAGCAAGAGTGAATATGCGAGTTATCTTACCAACGTTAATAGAGACGGACTGGATCATTTTGTCTACTTCATCTCGCACCGAAGCCCATGACTCAGCTCGTTTACGGCTAAACACCTTCATGACACAAACTTTTCTCATCTGTCTCCAAAACGGTCCGTAGTGGGCGAAAGCCATGTCCGCTCGGTCGTAAGTCAAATAGCTTATAGCTATAGTTGCAGGCCGGTTCGAGAAAACGCTGTCTTGGACTTGAAGGACTTGTCGAGCCACGTCCGGTGATGAGACGGCGTACATATGGAGGAATCCCATGCGGAGATGGCACAAGCCGCCGTATTTTTTGGCTAAATTGGCTAAACCACGGTGGGTGAGTTGGTCCATCATTAACATATTGCCTATGATGGGCCAACCTCGTGGACCGGGAGGATACGGAGGCCTTCGCCGCCGTGTGATGAGGCCGATAAAGATGAATAGTGAGGCAACGACGAGAAGGGCCGTCGTGGGATCTAACACTTGGCTTAGTGTTTGTGATATAGACTCCATGTTGGGGTTTCTTGGCTAAAATGTTTTTCTTTTGATTGTGGAAGCTCTCATGAGAAAGAGTTTGCCATTTTGGGATGTGATTAGAGAGGTGGGTTTTATAATCAAATTGGTGGTCCCTTTTCTTTTGACATATTATTATTATCTAGTGGGTCCGTCTTAATTTTCGTCATCCATATGTAAATATAAACACCATTTATTTATTTCTCATTCATGTGGAAATAAATAGAATATCAGACGGAGTTTATTGAATTCAAGCATATATGATGAATCATTATTGGTATTTAGTGGATTTTAAATTAGGGAACTGGTGAAAACACAATTGTTGAAAATTAGATATAAATGACTGTTTGACCAAAATAATTGGTGAGTAATGTATTTTTCCTAAACATCATAATTTTTTTTAATTGCAATTATAAACACTAGGTTCTATCCTGTGTAGGTCATTGCGGGATCATATTTTAAAAATTTTTGTGAAGTAACGGTGAATCTTTCATGATTTTGAGTTTATATCATAATTGAAAATTTATGGTATAATTATGTTCTTCAATAATAATCTAAGGTGTTGAACAAAAAATAATAATAATTTAAGGTTTCATGTATTTGGAATAATGGTTATGATCCAATTCCCGCTAATTATTAATTTTATTAACCATATTTTAATAGGATTTTGAAAATATGATTTTTGTAATGTAAATTGATATTTTCTAGTTAAATTAATTTATGTAATTGTATTTGATTGTATCGATAGAATGAACAAATTTGTGTGATATTCTTGGATATAAAGATAATATTAGAAAAGTTAGATATTTTTATTTAATTTTTTTTACGTAATTGTATTTGTTCTTAAATTCAGTGGCAATTAATATAATAAATTATATTAAAAGACATTTTTAAAATATATATTTTTCAAATGATAAGATTGGTAGGATAAATGGAAGTCCACTAAAACGATTTAAAAAAAAAATTGGGACGTATTATCTATCAAAACAACATTACTAAAGTTAACATCCACAAGTGTATTTGTGACTTCAACTTAGAAGAACAGTGGAAACGTAGGAAGACACAAGGTCTATTAAATAATTTGTTAATATTAGTTAGTAAGTAGCTCTAAATCTTAGGCATAGACTGAGTACTGACCAATAGCATTTGGTACAGAAGGTCCATCAAGTACTTACTATTAATCTTAGTTTTTTTTTTTTTTTTAATACTAGGAGGTTCTGGGTCGAAGTCCATAATCCCCCAGGTCCGAAACCACATATAATATTAGTTTCGTCTCAAACGTCACTCGAACCGGCGACCTCTAAGTTTCGTCTAAGATTTTTACCAGTTGAGCTAACAACACATGGTACTATTAATCTTAGTTAATAGCTCTAAAACTTAGACATAGTTTTTAAACCTTATAAAATAAAATAAAACTTAGACATAGACGGATGATTAAGGTCCCTTTATAAATATTGTGTCGTTATTCAATAGGTTCCGTTGGCATCTAAACAACATACCCTACGGTTTTATTGGTAGCTGCAGTATTTAAATATGCCGTTCTCATCAATGATACCCGATTGATAACAATCATTTCATCAAACTGCTTATAAATTTTGGGTCGGTTAGAAATAAAACAGTTTGAGACATCATTATGTGTTAATTGTGTAATTGGTCAGCGTGTTCTATATGTTTCATTAGCTATGATACTTTTACCTAAGACTCTGACTAATTTTAATTAAGGAATATAACTAATTTAAAATGTTTTTATCTCCATTTTATTTCAGCAATATAGGTCGCAAAATCCAAAATTTATTCATTACCCAAAAACTAGTAAATATTGATCACATGTACTTTTTAAAACAGATACTATTTGACTTTTTCACCTTATTGTTCTTTTTGTTAAACAGGCTTTAAATGATGAAAGTAAGAGTAACCTCGAGATTAACAACTATTCATTGGATATCAAATAAATTTTCGTACTGAAGAACATGTCATCGCTTGTATATCAATACTTCTTAATCAATTTTGGATTAATTTTCATAAGTGCCGATTTTCGTTTTACTTGTTTGATGTGATTTGCTTCTGTTCTGTATCATCGGTTTTAGCACAATTTTAACATTTTTTAATCTAACCATGTTTTTAGTTTATTGCTTAGTTGAATATCATCAACTGTGGGACCATATATAAACTCATATTGACAATGATATGGATATCGTCGTTTCCAATTAGCTGCATCAGATCAATATAAGCATTTGTGACATCTTTAGAGAAATATTCCTATTTAATATTTTTCCAATAAATATTCCTATTTAATCGAATAATATATAGAATATATATACATAATATATTCATTAAACCTAATATAATATATATATTATATTAGGTTTAATGAATATATTTTTATGTTGTAATAGTCTGTTCTTACCAACTTCATGTCTTTATAAACTGTATATATGTCTGTTCTTACCAACTTCATGTCTTTTAAAACTATTAATTTTCATAATATTATTTTAAATAGAAATTAAATAGAAACCATCTTTTATGTTTTTCCAGAATTTTGAAATGCCAAAAATTCCATATTGTGTTCTCAAATATTCTTTTGTCGTAACTTTATTGTAAGAACTTTTCTTCAAATCCTTTTTTTTTGTCGTATATTACAAAAATCTTTAAAATTTGGTATTTCTAAAGTAAAATTTGTAAACAGTAATAGTTTTCAGAATAAAATATTTCATTTCATTTTTCAATAATTATGTATTTTAGTTTTTTTTTCTTAATTCTATTTTTTGTATATATATATTTCGATTTGGAGCCAGTGTTTGAAGCCAACCGATACTCGCAAAAAGACATAGATCTCCTTTTCACCTCCATTAAGATAATAAATCAAACTATAAAAGTCATAGAGAAAACCATTACTAGGACATTTTGTTTCTCCTTTGGAGTATTTGTTTTTGACTAACACATTTATTATCATGGACTTTTCAATTTTCAACTTTTTCCTGTTGAAAAATCAGAGCTAGCTATTTTTTATTGTTTAATTTTTGACAAAATAAATGAGAATATATTCTGCATAATTAATGATATAATTTACTAAATATACAAATATATTGTTAGAAAATAGTTTTGTTTAATATTTTTAAAAGTATATATATATATATACCACTTTATGTTAAAAGGGAAAAAAATTTTAATAAGACAATAGAAAATCATAAAACACAACAATAAAAAAAATCTCAACCACTTAGAAATTTGAGGTGGTTGGCAAACCGTCTATTTTTTTTTTGGACGGTTAGTAACCAATATTTTTCTATTTAACCGTCTCATCTAATTGTCCAAATAATTTGTTTCCTTTGATTATACATTTAAAAACTGGTTGGAGACTGCCACTCAAAATTGTTTAGACCCAAATACTTACGAGCTTACCGCACTTCTTATTAGAGATCGCTTCAGGTATATGAGTATGTCTGCATTTTCCACCATAAAATATAAATTCGAATGTCGTTATCTTGTAATATAAACTATTATACACATACATGTACGTATTGTGTGTATATTCATATAGTCAAGTTTAGTATATTATAATTAAATAATTACGTAATACTCTCTCCATTTTAATAGAAGTGTCATTTTGATACTTTTATGTGAGTAAAATAAGGTTAAATATTTAATTATATCTTAAAATTATTTTGACTTCAAAATTTTGATGTAATTTTTTATTCATACCGATTTTCTTATTAAATTTTCCAGAAATAAAATCGGTATGAGGAAAAAAAATACATTGAAATTTTAAATTAGACTTCTCAACCAACAAATAAGTCCTAGACTTATATATATATATATATATATATATATATTTAAAGTATTTCTAAACTTTTCATTCCAATCTTGTGGGATGATGTAAGATGTTTTAGATAACCCTACAAATTTTCTTAAAATATCATTAAATACGTGTCATGTTTCTTTTGTCTCTTTTAGGCGATCGGAAAATAAATAAATAGTTAATATATTCAAGATAATTACGTATTTACAAAATACCATCTCAATTAAACTAAACCAAGAATTAGGATAAACACGAAAAATCACCAGTAATAGAACAGAAAAAAATATATACAAACTAACACATACAAAAAAATTCCTTTGGAAATTAAATGGTATTGACACAGCAATGTGAATTACTTTGTTGTTATTGTTGGTAAGTCTATAGTTTGGGCTTGACAACGAAATGCACTTGTAAACTGTAGTTATTCACCTGACTTCTTCCACTTTTAAATTTTCTTCTGAAAATTCAAATTTCAATCCACGTTATTTCTCATTTAATATTTATTTCTCGTCCAGCTGCCACTACAGTCCTAAGATACACCCGACAATCATGTTGCGTCAGTGTTTTAAAATATCTTCTTCTTTTTTTTGAAATTTATGTTTTAAAATATCTGCTAGAGCTAAATTCAGCTTAAAGATTAAACTATATAGTTATCAAACAAAAATATTAGCCTGTATCATATTGCAACTAGCACCAAACCATTTTAATTGGTTCACGTATGATAACATAGATATATGATTCACGATATTTCACATGTCCATATGCTTTTTGATGTAAGATAACAAACGATTTTTTTTATAATCGTATCAACCTTTAGGTTCTCCTGCCTGTCACCATGTGCTAAGTCCTAGATGCCTAATTTACTACATACATACGTTTATAAAAAAAACATTTTGGTTTGTTATTTCAGAAAACTCGCAAATAGGTTTGTTGTTTTCTCGCTCATATTTGATATGTGTACTTCGAATCTACTTCAAATGAATTACTCATCTTGAATAAGACTAAAACATACAAATATATATATATATATATAATACTTTTATATTAATATATTTAACCACTAAATAAATAAATCCGATTGTTTCGGAAAATATAATAATAGGCTAATAACACATCGAATGGCATCTTAGTTCATTCTTTACGTCGTCATACCGTCGTCTTTACATAATTACCATCATCCAAATAGGATAGTAACAATTATCATCCAATTTCGTAAATAATTAAAAACGACAAGAAGGAGTAAATAATTTTTAAAAATAATGGAGTATAGATTTGTGCCTATCATTTACGTCTCGGTGCGTTTTCATGATCACGTTTATTTACATTACAATCTCCTCTCTGTTTTTTCTTAATCCGAAATTCTATGAGACAGAGGTTGATCCTTTTATGTTTTCCGATATGAATTTTATCCAAAACTCTTCGGATAGTTGATAAACTCGGCCTAGACAAAATCATCAGTGGTTCACAGAACTAAACCTTGTTAAATATTTGGTTATGTATACCCAAACATCGAAGACACCCCGAAATTCATATGTTTGTTACCTTTAAAGCTAAAATCGAATCAGATATATCTTTTAATGGGTCTTTAATGCTATTTGTTATATCATCATATGACCTTTTGAGTCTTTTGACCCAAATTCTACCATATTTGTAAATGAATAACCCAGTACTGAGAACTATTGGGCCTAACAATGTCGGCCCCAGAATAGAAATGACTCGGACGAATGACATGAGTTCTTCAATTATCTTCTTTTCTTTTTTTTTTATAAATGAGTTCTTGAATTATCTTCAGATCTCAACTTATGTAATCCAAAACCTGTAAGCATCAACATTCATTTTCCTAGCTATAAATTTTCCAAACTCAATTCTGATTCTGGACTAAAGAACCACTGGGTGAGAGTTTCTTCTCCTCCATTTTGTTTCCCCTTTTAACTAATATCATTGCACATAAAAAAAAATGTCATTGCACATCAAAATTGACAAAACGCTTCAATTTTTCAGACCGTGTATAGTGGACCGTGTATAGTGGACCGTCTTGCGCGTGATTCAATTTCTATAATAGTTTGGTCATTCTATGATAGATAGATAGATAGATAAAATGCGAACAAACTTTAATAATTGAAGTAGAGCTTATACTTACCCTCAACCTTAAGTCTCTTTTTGCAGTTTTTAATTGTAATTAAAAGGAAATAATAAGTTGGTAGGTTACCTATGAGAGATGCATGTGCATGAGATTAATGTAATTAAATGCGTAGGATTAATAGTCAGTTAGAGTGGACAGAAATAGTACAAAAAGGAGAGGGTGTTGAACCATAACCTTGAGAAGTGAATATAGTTCGATGATCGATATTGATAACATAAAATGGAGAGTATAAGGGAGAGATCGTCATCAAGATTGGTACTTTATTTGTTCGGTCTTGCTTCTGCTGTGTTGTTGCTGAGCTCAAACTCGGTTAATGGGTTACGAGACCTAAAGGAGAGAGATGGAAGTGAAAGTAGTTTTGCGAATGCTACTACTTCTTCAAGCATTTTGGACTCTAAAAATGAGGCCAAATTTTCGACCGTTGGCTTTGAAAATTCTTTAATTGGTGAGAATAGTCATGTAAATAAGAGTGGAAATTGTGAACCAGGAGACGGAGGAGGAGGTGGTGGTGGTGGCAGAGGAGGTGACCGTGGAAGTGGCAGTGGAAAGGGTGGAGGTCAAGGCGGTGGGGGCGGAGGTGGAGGAGGAAATGGTGGGAATGGAAAAGATAATTCCCACAAAAAGAAAAAGAGAAGCGGTGGTGGTGGCGGCGGTGGAGGTGGAGGTGGAGGAGGAGGAGGTGGAGGTGGTGGTGGTGGTGGTGGTGGTGGTGGTGGTGGTAGTGGAGGAGGAGGAGGAGGAGGAGGAAGTGATGGAAAAGGTTGGGGATGGGGATTTGGATGGGGATGGGGAGGTGATGGACCCGGCGGAAACGGTGGTCATTGTTGGTATCCCGGTTGTGCTAAGAGCAATGATATGTCTTGAAGCCATGTTTTGTCACCACTACGTACACAAATAATTCCACTGTTTTTTCCCTTAACAATATAATGGCTTTAAGAACAACACCATAATTTGTTTGTTTTTTACTAACATCTTGCGAGATTCTACTCTGACTAGAATAAGAATAATTCCTTTTTGCTTGTTCTCACTTCTCATTCCAATTTATTCCAGTTTTGGCTAATTACATCGGATAATTTAAAGAAGTTGGCAATTCTTTCACTGGTTAGAAAAAGTCTGGTTAAATACATGTGAGGACTCAATACTTTTATTTTTATCAAAATTTAACTGACCGATAATATCCCATAAGAAAGGTAAAAAGAATTTTTTTTTTTTAAACAGACCAATTAGTATTCTCTTAAGGAGTTGCTATAAAATTTTGCATATATATATATTGGAATCACTTGAGTTTTAACGATCATGATTCGATAAAATGAAATATCTCTAATTATAGCTTAAAGTTGATGAACAATCTACGATCTCGCTCATATAACTTGGAGCTCCTATCTAACAAGGTTACATAATGCATACAAAAAGATAAAATTTAAAACCTCGGTTTTAACTTTTAACTAAAAGAGCTAAACCCGACCCGGATCCGCCGTTTTCATCAGCCGCAGCTCCAACACTTTCCTGTGGGAGTTAGAGTGAATCTCAGTGGAAAATGTTGGGCTAAGAGCGGGTCTATATTCGGGTAACAGCCGACCGGACTTAAACCGGACCCCACAAGCATTACACAGCGTCTTTGCACCTAACGGACCCATTCTCCATTGAGGCGTTTTCTGGACCCCACAGTGGCTACAGCACCGCCTGGGCTGCTGCTGGACTCTGCCACCGCAGGACGCCTCCGCCCTCTGTCTCTCTCTCTTCTTCTTTTCGGCGACGGCGGTGGACAGAGAAGGAGATGCCCGATCCAGCGACCAGATATGGCAGTTGGTGCGGCGGCGTTTACTTCGGGGTTTTACCGGAATGCATTGTCTCTGAACCTCCACCGACGCGACTGGATTCACCGGCAAATCACTGGAAAGATAAGATTCCGAGAAAGAATCCTCCACAAAATTGGATAACCACTCTAGGTCCTCCAAATCACCAACCTGAACAAACAAACAAAAAAAGACAAACTGAAAACAGAGCAAAACAGAGTAAAAACAGAGTGCGGAAGTGGGCTCACTGGAACGTCGCCGGGAAAAGATAAGAGATCTTCTAGCGGTGAAAGATGGGTACTTTGGTCGGAAAAGCTCTTAGCTTTCTCACGTTCTTGTTTGTATTCCTCTCTTTGTGAAGAAGATGACTCTTCTCGTACGAAATTGTCGGCGTTAGAGAGGTCGAGAAGGTCGTCGACGGCGAAATCGGCGAGAATTGCTTCGATACACTCCATTTTTGTTTCTAAGCATTAACAAAAGCCATGACTAGTATTATTTTAAAGATAGGAGCAGCAAATCCATATTTCAAAAAGTTTGTTAGTGTTCCAATATTTTTTACAAAAATTTCATTCTTCTTTTTCAAAATTTAAAATCCATTACGTGTCGAGATAGAGAGAAGAGAGACAGTGGAGAGTGGACAGAACTTATATTATTGGGTTTGTAATTTGTAAGCAAGAGAGGGTTTAGGTTTTGTGAATTTGATAGACTTGTTTGGAAATGTCTCGTTACGAATCAACAAACCACACATTGCCACGTCAGCGTTTCACACTTGAAAAATACTCTTTTCCTTCATAAGTTAGAATTTAGAACTTAAAATTACAATGTAAAAAGCATTAAAACTATTTATCTTCAGAGCAACAAGTAGACAGAGATGTTTGAAAAAAATAAAATACAAGAAAAGATAGGATATAAGACAAAAAAGATTATTGGAAATTAAATATAGTGGTATTCTAACGATCTATTGACTGGAAGCGCATCAAACCTAAATAATCATGGTTTTTGTTGAAAGTGTTATTGCGCCAAAACTATCCCGAGTAATACTACTTCTTTCTATATAGGGCTGTCTATACAAACCTAATTTTCTTGTAAAAGCGAAAATGATTTGTTTGTCAGCGTAATAGAGAAACTTTGATGAGGTAAATTGCAATACATATTTATCTGTGGTATTGATGGTTTTGGAGACAAAAAAATAATATATATATATATATATTAATAATAATTAGTCGTACGTCAGGCGACAAAAAAAAAAAAGTCGTACGTCGAGAATAATGATTGAAAAATATGGACTACAAAGTCAGGCTTCGTGGGCCCACTTAACCGTCGGTGGAAGGCCCAATGTGAAGAATCTGAAAAATGGGACCGAAGAAAACAAGAACGTTAAATTTGTTTATTTTTAAAATTCAAGAATGGAAAGAGTCACCATCACATGATGAGCGCGTGAAAACATTGTTAATTGCAATTTTTTTTGTTTTTGGGAAAACAATTTCCATTAGAAAAAATCGGCTAAAAGTAAAGAATAAAAGAAACCATCTAGGGTTAAATACATTCTACGTGAGACACCACCCCCAAAAAAAAAGTCAAATAATGAGAGAAACACACTTGAGATGAATCATGTATGAGAAGGATGACGAATCATCCAAAAAAACAAAACAGAGCAATCGAAAACAGCGCATCATATGGACCAAAAAGAGAAGATGGGCTTCAAAATACAACCTAATGCAAAGGTCAATCTTTTAGTCCTAAAGACAAAGCAATTTTATACCAATTATATGGCTACTAGAGTTTACCAGCATCATAAGCATATACAGATTATTCATACCTATATATATAAACTACATGTAAACTATAAACGTAATTCATTACATTCCTAACAATTGGGTGTTTGGTCTAGTGGTATGATTCTCGCTTCGGGTGCGAGAGGTCCCGAGTTCGATTCTCGGAACACCCCGTCTAAGGTTCTGTACTGCTTTATATTTTTTTCTCTCTCGGATTTAATCAGCGTAGTAAACCTAGTAAAGTGATTGTTAATATAGTTACAGCCAAACTAGCCCAATGGGCTGAATGGGCTTAATTGCAAATTGGTCAAGTGGAATATTATTGAATGCGATCGCCATGTGTGTTGGCACTTGCAGAGAAGCAACCGTACAAAATGGACAATTTTTGACTGTGTCTTTTCCCTATTTATCTATTTATCTAGTACCAATTTTTGACTGTGTCTTTCCCAATTTTTGACTGGGTTTAATTTTTATGACTCGTTCTCTATTTATCTCTGGAGCATTTTTTCCACAATATTTTATCGTAAACTTTACTTTCATATAGGCATCGATACGTAAATTATGCACCTCGGAAATGGGAACCACACAAACAATAGCCGAGGTAAATTATCAAATTCTTCCACGTACCTCAGAAATTAGTTTTAATTTTTAAAACCAAAAAAAAAGACAAAATTAGTAAACCTTGGCTGATTTTTCACAAAAAAAAAAAAAATCCTCGGCTGATACAAAAAAAAACTATTGAAACCTAGTATAATATATCTCGTTGATTCCATAAATATCATCATCTTATTATTATTTATTTTTCAGATTGGATTAGTTATTATGACTATTTTGCCAACAAGATAATCACAGATTTATTGTTGGTCCATACCCGAATCAGCAGACAACCTGTAAAATAATTAAAGTAGTAGTACTATTTTGACGTAACACACAAACTTATTGAAGTTCCCAACCAGATTTACAATATAAATCTTATTAACCCACAATATATTATCAACACTCTAATTAATTCCACATAGAAAAAAACATATCGATATGAATTTGATAGTTGACTTGACAAAAATGTATATATGAAATTGATATTGGTAACCAAAAAAAGAATATGATATTAGGAGCGGTGAAGCATTTAATAGCCGGTGCCACTAACCAGACGTCCCGGGACTTTGTTAGGTGAGGCAATAGATAGACACATCAATAAATGTCACCGATTCATATACTTCATATAATATAAAGTATTTGTAGACAAAATTCAACATGTGAGTTGAAGAAATCTATCAACTATAGCATTTAATTTAACGATATGGACTTCCATCTTCATGATAAAGATCTTTCAACCTAAGATGGCTGACCTTATTTACTATTGTACCTTGTCATTCCCCAACTAGCTTCTCTTTCCACTTTTAACCACCACCTATAAGTGGTTGAAACTTGAAATAGAAACACTCTAATTCTAGAAGAGGCAATCAAACAGACAAGCATAGAGCTTTAATAACCAAACTATGCTTCTGAACAGAGTAGAGAGTTGGAGAGAAAAGCCATGGAAGCAATGAAGGAGACTGTGGAGCAGAGCTTGAGTGAGATGAGAGAAACGTTTGCTAGCGGGAGAACGAGGAGTTTGAAGTGGAGGAAGACACAGATTGGAGCTATATTAGAGATGGTTAGAGACAACGAAGACAAGATCTGTAGAGCTTTGTTTCAAGATTTGGGAAAACACAGTACTGAAGCTTTCAGAGATGAGCTTGGTCTTGTCATGAGATCAGCTACTGTTGCAATCGATTGTCTTGATAATTGGGCTGTCCCCAAAAAGGTAAATAACCAATACTAAGCACACATAGTTATGTTATTAGTCTTGATTTCGGTTTGCAAAGATCAATCATTGGATTTGTTTGGATAATTGTTTTCTTGGTGATGAAAAAAAAACAGAGCAATCTTCCTCTGTTGTTCTACCCAGCAAAAGGGAAAGTGATATCGGAACCGTACGGGACGGTTCTTGTTCTGTCTAGCTGGAACTTTCCTATATGTAAGATTCGGATCTTGATTTCGTTAAACTCTTTTAAAAATAAAGATCAGAGTTACAATTGTTTGTTTTTTAATTGTTCGTGGTCAGCTTTGTCTCTGGATCCATTGATTGGAGCAATAGCAGCAGGAAATACCGTGCTGCTCAAGTCATCTGAACTAAGCCCTAATGCATCTGCCTTTCTAGCCAAGACAATGCCTACTTATCTCGACACTAAAGCAATCAAAGTTATCGAAGGAGGACCAGATGTCGCCACTATCCTCTTGCAGCATCAATGGGACAAGATTTTCTTCACCGGTATCAATCCATTCACCCCTAAACACGCAATGACTCGCTTGTAGCGGAATTCGCCTAATTGTTGTTGTTTGTTTATTTGTAGGGAGTCCGAGGATTGGAAGGATCATAATGGCTGCAGCTGCAGAGCATTTGACTCCTGTGACATTGGAGCTTGGTGGAAAGTGTCCCACCATTATTGATCATCACACCATTTCAAAGGACATCAAGGTCTGAGATTTGCTCTGTTTTTCTTAGCTCCAATTTGATTGAAACAGAAACTCTTGATTGTAAAAGTGTCTAAATTTGAACAATTGGTGATGAACATATAGTCGGTTGTGAAGAGGATCGCTGGAGGAAAATGGGGATCTTGCAGTGGACAAGCTTGTATCTCAGTAGATTACGTTCTTGTCGAAAGCAGTTTTGCGTCTTCTCTGGTATGTGAATGCACACATCGCAAACTCTGATTATGTAAGTTTTCTAAAAGTTTGGTGGTTTTCTGTAGATTGATATGTTGAAGCCAACGATAAAGTCTTTCTTTGGGGAGAATCCTAAAGAATCTGGATGTCTCTCAAGGATTGCCACCAAGCATCACTTTCAGAGATTGTCTCGTCTTCTTAATGATCCTCGTGTCAAAGCTTCTATCGTCTATGGCGGTTCCACAGACGAAGAGAAACTGTAAACTTTGATTTAATCCTGTTTCTTGGATCACACGAAATCAGTTATACAAGTCCTGTAACCTAAATTTGTTTAACAGGTATGTTGAGCCAACGATCTTGTTGGATCCTCCACTTGACTCTGAGATCATGAATGAAGAGATCTTTGGTCCAATTCTTCCTATTATCACGGTAAGCATATTCAACGTATACAGCCATATAGATAGAAGACAATCGAGTACTGATTTTGTCTATTTGCTCTGCTGTGATGAAGTTACCTGACATCCAAGATAGCATAGGGATCATCAAGTCAAAACCAAAGCCACTTGCCATTTATGCATTCACCAAAGACGAGAACCTTAAAACTAGAATCTTGTCAGAAACATCTTCAGGAAGTGTTACCTTCAATGACGTCATGATCCAGGTATACATATATATTCTACGTCATATTCGTTTTATTAGCTCAGAGTCGATAGTTAGAAACCAAAATCAACTATGAGTTATTCTAACAAAGATTACAACTTAGGTCTCGAACACTAATTTTGTGGTTTAAACTTTGGATTCTGAGTGTGAAAACACATTTTGTTTTTCAAAACGTTAAGTAATGTTGAATGGAATTGCAGTATATGTGTGATGCGTTGCCGTTTGGAGGAGTGGGAGAGAGTGGAATAGGGAGGTATCATGGGAAATACTCATTCGATTGTTTCAGTCACGAGAAGGCAATAATGGAAGGAAGCTTAGCAATGGATCTTGAAGCTCGATACCCTCCATGGAACAACTTCAAGCTCAACTTCATTAGACTCGCATTTCGTGAAGATTACTTCAAGCTTATTCTCCTTATGCTTGGTCTCAAAAGATAAAGTGGGAGAGAGAGAGAAACACACAAACATATGTGATTGATCATCATCATATCACACTCTTATGTTTGATTTTCATATCACGTAATAAGTCACATTCCAGATGTTTTTTTCATATCACTCATCAAGCTTGAGATATCTATTATAAGTAATTTTTGGTATCTATTTCTACTGGATACGTTCGTAATTAGCGAGGTATATTTTTAGCGAACAACTTAAAGATTAATTCAAATTATTATCAAAATCGGTTGCAAGATCGATACTGCTTCAGTATTATTAGTATAAATTCTAATCGAAATTCCCAAAACCAGTATTTTATAGAGTATATTAGGAATATATCTTCATATGTATATTTTATATTTCTGATAAGTCTAGATCTTAGATCATATAAACTCTAGATTCTATTCTTGTGTATAAATAGAGTTATATATTGTTCATAATTCAATAAGAAAGATTTATCTTAACCTACATATGAAGATATATTTCTAATATACTCTATATGTTTTGGCGAATTAGATGTCACTTAAAATGCTACTTAATGCACCATTGATCTCTATTATGAATGAGTGTGACCCCTCAAAATTCATATTCTAGTCCTTAAAGGGATCACTCAACCGTATACACACTTACATATACAAAGATACATACACAATACTGTACATGCATTGGATCGTATATGTACGTAAGTAAAGGTGGGTATGCGGCGTGTCTTGTCCGAAGAAAAAAAGAAAACAAAAGCTGTTGAAAAGTATGGGCACACACACTGCAATCATAGGTTACTGCATCACTGAGACAGTTTCTTTCATCCCCACCCTAAAGCTCTACCAAAAACCCTAACTAGCTTCTCTTTTTTTTAGCTTTTTTTTTTGTTAGTACGTCGTCCTTACTTGCCCCTCTCTATCTCCATTCTGCAACATTCCTCATTATTAATTTCATCTTTACTTCTCTTTCTCTCTTTCTCTTTGTCTGACTCTGGTTATGTCTTCTGTATCTTCTTGCACTCAATTCCAACCAGAAAACCATTTTAACACAAAAAAAAAACCCAACCAGAAACCAATATATATCTTATAGTTGTCCTTCACTCTCGGAGAGTTAAAAAACAAGGATGATGGGTGACTTGCGATTCAAGGCACGATCCCGAGGCTAAACTACGTGAACTTCAGGTGATCTAATCATTTCTTATTTCCCCTTTTTGAATTTTTGTTCACCAAAGTGAACGTGTCATACATGGACATCTATAACACACGAGCCTGATTTCCCGAAAATTAGGATTAAGTGAGCTAATTATACATTGTTATATGGTTTGCTAACTTCGGGTGATCAACACGTGCGCAATTAGATAAGCAAGAAAGGCTTACAAATTCTATGAATGAGTCTTTTAAATATTGATAAATCTAACTAATTGCCTGTTTTGTAACACTAAATGAGCTCACTGCTTATGGCGTTTTTTTTTTGAGAAAAAGACTGGGGAATATAATTAACGAGAAGCTAGTTTTTGGTATTGTAATACAGATTTTCTTAGTATTGTACAATAGGTTAATGGCGTTAGAAAGACGTCATAAAGAGAAGAAAATAAATGCTTTATATTTTGTTCGTTATGAGATTCGCCATATATATAATAACCTAAAGTCAGTAAAACTAATTTAACTCTAGGACAAGTATAAGGAGATTTTATCCTTAACCTTACGAATAATTTATTATAGTTAAAACTAATTGGTTTTATCTGCCAATGCTTTAACCATAGGCATGTGATGCAAGAACAATTTATATAATTACCCCCACGAGTTCCTTCACATAATTATTTAGTTATATTGTTCCCTTTTTAAGTATTTTTTTATATATATTGTTCACTGTTTTAAGTATTCAAACACCATTTTTTTTTCTTTACATTTTTCAAACACCAACTCATTGTGAAGGAGAACATGATGTGTAGAATTGACAATTTATAGGACCAGGCGACCAGTACTATGTACAATCGTAATTTATAATTTGAAAAACTTTGCCCTTATTTGCTTTTCTGTCATTGTCACTATTGAATTCACTCTAATTAATCTACCCTCAAATCTATATAGATTAATGATACAGTAACAATATAAAATAGTTTATACTCAAGTAGACTTCAGTAGACCATATGAAATATTATAATTTATGCAATATTATAACATAAGAATACTCGAGTTTATCCAATGGGAGAAGCAACCGGCAACGTCGGCATAAACATGGGAAAAAAACGTATCGAGAACCAAAAAAACTTACATGTTTTATATAAACGCACAAATAATAAAATATTATTTGATTAATTACCGTACAATTTAAATATAAAATTAAACACATAAGTTATACATAATAACAAACAGACATGCACAATCTTTATCTGATTTGCAATATCGTCTAAGTATTACATATGATAGACCAGAACAACAAAATATATAAAAAACACACTACATATATATATATAATCAATACATATAAAAAAAACTCTGAGTTCTTGATTGAATCAAGATCTTGGTGGGTTGGGATAGAATTGCGTACCTTGTGGCATGAACATAGTCGTCATGCTACTTGAATAGTAACCACCAGAATTAGGATCAACATACATCGCCGATGATCCTCCTCCGCCACCGTCGGCCACTGCTGGAGTATTAAACGGAATTCCTCCTCCACCACCTCCTGCAGAGGAGCTTTGATGATCGCTTCCGCCACTACCACCACTCATGTAGCTGCTTTCAGCGCCTTGGTCATATAGAATTCCTTTAAAGAGATGACCGCCGATGTTCACCGTCGTTTGATAAGCGTACTGACCATCTCCTCCGTCGTCTACACCACTCATTTTAACACACCGGAAAAGCGCATCTGAGCTCACTTCTGCCGGAAAACTTGCCTCCCCTATTTCTAACCCTAAAAAACATATACATATATACAAAAAGTTCAAACATTAACCAAAAAAAAAAACCGAAAAAAACACAAAATGGTTGCGGTATAGTTTTTTTTTTTTTTTTTTTTGCTAATACGGTATTGTTTTCAAGTTATATTATATGTGTTTATCAAAACAGAACCCAACATTTTCATGTTTGTATCAAACATTTGTTTTTAATTGCAAATGCAAACTTAATTTACTATTATTCAGAATGAAGTTTGATAAAAAAAAAAAAAAACAATATAGAATATTGTATTTCTTAAAGGTAAACATACTTTTTTTTGGATGTAGTAAATGGAAAAAAAAACTCACAAATATCTGTGCTTGAAAAAAATCCGTATGTTTGTTCTTACCAAAACACTTGAAAGAGAGTACCATATGGTTTGAATCTGAAGTTGTCCAAATCACAAATTATAATTAAAACAAATCTAAAAGAAAAACCTGCTGAGTCGGATGGTAAGCGAGCGGAGGATGTTCCCGGAAGTGTAGTATCTCTATGGCGTTTAGGGATACTCGAACCACCGCCACCACCACTACCAGATGTAGACATATGAAGCTGCTGTTGTCTCTCACGGCGTCTCGCAACGGGGATCCACGTGCTCCTCACGTGTGTAGAGCAATCGAATCCACGGCTCTTACAGCAAGTCCTGCAACGCATGTGAGTGCAATCTTTCTTGGCTTGGTTTCCACAGTCCCTACAGCTTATGGTGATGGATCTTGATGAGGTGGCTAAATCAGTGACGTCGATCTGATGACCTGGATAAAGATCTAAGCTTTGTTGATGTTGTGGATGTGGAGGATGGTGCATGAGCATCTGCTCTGGTGGAATCTGCCATATCTGTGGGCTCGAGCTTGGGTTGATACTATTAGTATTTGCGTTTGACCTATACCAAATCCAATTTGTCTTTTGTTGTTGTTGATTTTCTTCTTCTTCGTCTCCGTTGTTGTTGTTGTTTCCTCCTAATGAGAATATCCCAGCCATTTCCTAAGACCTAACACTTCAAACCCTAATCTTGACCCAACAATATCCATAATTCAAAAACCCTAATTACCATGAAATCCTTAGCCTTTCTTCTCCTTCTTCTTCTCACTGAAATTCAGCCTTTTTCTCACTCGTGGATCTTCTTACTCGAATTCTTTCCAAGATCTCTCTCTCTCTCTCTCTTGGAACCAAGTGTTTTTTTTTTGTTTTTGTAGTGAGTAGTTGAAGTGAGAGAAAGTAAGAAGAAGAAGAAAAAAAGAAGAATTTAAGCTGTCTGCTTAATTATGAATCTTTAATTCTCTATGTAGATTTCTGCAACGCCGCCATGGGCGTTTTTTAGGTTTATCTCTCCTCTGCTCTGCTCATCCCTAGAATTTAAGTCTCTCTCTCTCTCTCCCCACCACTCTGATTTGGTTTTTGCAGATTCTATGAAAACCAAAGTGAAAAGCTTTTCTTTCCCCTTCTCACTTCGGCTTTGTCTGAACAAAACGCTTCTAGTTCTGTCCTTATGAAAAGTAAACAAAGAGTCTCTCTCTCTCTCTCCTATCTCTTCTTTCTCTATCTATCGAGTATCGACTCAGAGTTTCACACCCACGGGGATAATCCACCGGTCCTAACTTTCTTGTTCTCATCCCATGGTCCATAGTTTGCCACGTGGCGTTTGGGGTTTAAGCTTAATTTCATCTTAAAACGGAACACTTCAATATTTTCCTTTGAAGTTAAACCACACATATATATTTCGGGCTTATCAAAAAAAAAAGTTAGCACATGTGTCCGTACATATTAATCAACCGTATTAATTAAGGTTACTTTGAAATCCCACGCCATTAGAAAATCTTTTCTTTTTTGGTATAAATAGGAGAGGACATCTCTAACATATATATATACTAGTATATGTTTTTGTTTTGTCTAATCTCAAAAGACTATTAATTGCATACCTAGATGCCTTAGGGCTCTCTCTTCCATCGACTTTATGGGTTCATATTTTACGAAAACGCTAATGTTGCGTATTTATACATTTACCCCTAATTAAATAATGCCAAAACGTTCTCATAATAGTAGTTCGTTCATGTTTTCATTTAATTGAATCACATGTATAATTTAATCACATCAAAATTTACATCAACATGAAACATTTATTGCCATTTTCACGGTGAAACATGAAAAAAATACTATATCCGATCTAATAATTATTATTAATTATAATCGTTGTAAAAACTATTTTTTCATTTTTGTTTTTTTTAGGAGATTTTAAACAAAATTCAACCCTCTCTTTCGATTAAATTTACCATGCGAAAAAAGATGCCCCTTGGCATCCAAGTTGGCATGATTGTGCTTGCATAGGAGAATAACCAGTTCATAGTTCTTGCATTACGTGTAAGGAAAGCAGAATAGGAGTTTGAAGTACGTGTACATAAAATTTAGTATAGCCATATTTAGATTGTTCTGAGGTAAACTAATATCTTCAGATCAAATCAA
>CM051388.1:5974930-6002541 GCA_028015245.1 Cardamine occulta | reverse complement strand
GACAACTCATTTTTTTCCTTAAGAAAATATTCTATATATCAGATGCAATAGTGTGGGCGAAATCGCCAAAACATGGTAGATAATCTTCAAGAAATAATACAGATTATGGATGTTATGCTATTCAAATAGACTACAGATTGTTTTTAAACAACTTAAAGACCTACCATTCTAAAAAAATATAATATCTTATATGTTGAAGGACACAGACTGAAAAATACGTCACTAGGGTCCAAGTAATGACTAAAATAAACTCACATACATACGTACTGAACAAATATTATATAATTTTTCTGATACTAAACAAAAATATTACATGTTTATTGGACAAAATTTTACATGCATAATTAACTAGCTAGCTCTTCTATTATATAAACTGCCAACTATTTTTCTTCCTTTAATTTATATCTCCGCCATATTGTTACCTTTTGAAAAACATAACTTAAGTCCATGCTACTGCATAATAAAGTAAAATTTCTAATGATAATAACAATTGTATTAATTTCGATTCAGGGAAATTATATTAGATCGTCGTAGGTTTTCCTACTAACTTCAAAATAAATGGTTTGGTGAATTAATTATTACGAATAGACTAATAGTCAAAAGTGTATAAAATCATGGCTTCACAATGGAATAGTTTATGGAAATATAGAGATTCGGGGCAGTGAAAAAGAGGATATCTTTCTTTTTATTGATTGTAACAGATGTTCATATTAATATATAAAAAGAACGAAAAATACTTATGAAAAACAATATATATTCGTTACCGAGTGATTTGAATAATTAAAGAAGTATTTACCAAAAAAAAAAGTGAAGGAAAATGAAAAAAAGAAGAAGCATGTTACCCTTTGGACTCTATGTGGCTATACAAGGGAACACTGCGCCACCTACGTGTACTTTTATGTATTCCTTTCTTTTTACTACGAATTATATATAAATTTTATATATAAGATGAAGCAGAATAATGTAACATAATTTGGTGTCGTTAGTTAATTTTTGGGAGAGCAGATCATGATCTGAGTTCAAATCTTACCGACAACAGAAAAAAAAAAAAACTAGTTTATCATAGTTAAAAAAAAAAGTTGTCGATCACAATTCACGTCAATTATCTAACTAATGGTTTTGATCGATAAATTGTACAATAGTAAAATTGTTATGATTATGCGATTTCGCATGCTTATACTAGTTATACTGAATATTTTCGTATTTTATTCTAATTTTGTTACTCCACATATTTAATATGCTATAAATATGGATATAGTTTGGCTTTGAGTACATATGGATGCAGATTAACTCATCTTTTACATTTACATATTCGAATTCCATGTTATCCCGATGATTATATGCATAGATTACAAATACTAATTTAATGAATTTGAAGTATTTTTCTATCCAATGTTGAATACATGATGTTTGTTATCTGAAATAAACACTCTTAATTTGTTTGAGATGTTAATACATCAACTAGCTAGAATTCAACTATTAAAGATGTGGTAGACCAAAAACCAAAGTCTTTTTCTTTTAAAAAATAGAACCAGTGCTGTCAGCCTGTCACCTCCGAATCGACCAGAAACAATCTTGTATATCATTTATTTCTTTCGTATTTTGGAAAATCAATAGTGGACTCGTCCGCTTGACCACATAATCGTACCAAGTTTGAATAAAGATTTAAATCGATTTTTTTATAAAGCCGGTTCTATCAGGATCGGACCGATCCAAAAATAATCCAGCCCGGAGGTTTTGGAAAGAAAAAGCTATTTAAAAAATTGTGAAATGTATTATATAATGAAGGGAAAAAAAGAGAGAGAGAAGGGAATGATAAGTGGGAGAGGCCCGAGAAGAAGTCGTTCAGTGTCGTTCGCTGTCTGTCCCTTAAAATGTCGAGAGGTCTCTCGAGCCCTGCGACTGTTTGCTTCTCCTTTGCGTTGACTCTCTCCTTTTCTCCTTTTTTCTCTTCGTATAATTAATTATTCTTAATATTTTATGAATAAATAGCAAATAGTGTCGCTTGGTGTGAATGAATCGATGTAAAACAAATCAAAGCTGAGATTGTCGTTGCTGATGGGATAATTAAACAAAAAAGTTCAAACATATAAAGCTGCTCAAATTTATACTATTTCTTTTTTTTTTGTGAAGGATTTTTGTAAAGGTGCAAACATGCTATGTTTAGACAACTCAAACGAAAACAATTTTGTTTAACACCTCTACCGGACCTTTTGGATGAATATATTAAAAATGAAAATGATATATATTTGAATTTAAGAAAGCATTTACGTAATTAATTAACGTCACAAATTAAACCACTAAACTTTAAAGTCAACTTAATTTAGTGCATTAAAAGAGAGAAAATTTATGTGAGTAAGGGAAAATATAAAAGATGTTGGGACAAAAGGAAAAGGGAATTAAAAGATGATAAGAAAAACTAGAAAGGCAAACTTACATTGTAAGTGTAATCTCTAGAAGGTCTTAATTATGGGATGTTTGCTTCATGAAAGGAGTACATTGGAGCAAACGGGAACAACAAGAACGAGACAATAACGGGATTAAGAAATAATATTATAATGTAATGGCTGTCATTTTCTCAGCCTTTAAATGTGGCTTTTGTTGATAATAACATGGCATATTTGAGTCTTTTAGAGAAAAGTCTAATCAATTGTTGGGTATCGACATCAACCATATAATAACCATATTGTTAAAGAAGAATAATAGTTATGCACCAAACCTAAAAGTATATATCCCCTTCACCATCCCCATTCAAATTTGTACTATCTTCTTTTGTGTTTTTTTTTTCTAAATATTTTTAATATGGCAATTCCTCGATTGATTATTATTACTATTTGATGTTAATTAGTGGATACGTAAAATAATTACATATACATTTCTCTTTACATACTAGAAAGTTATATTTCTATTTTTAACTGCATAATATTTTCTAATTAACTCTCTTTTAAATTGTAAACGAGTATATATATATATATAGCTGTATTTTAAACTAGCTATAGTATTTTAAATCTAAACATAAACACAAACCGAAAGTTCAATCAAAACCCTCTATGATACTTTAAGATCGGCATGTATATAAAGTTAAAATTAAAAGAGCTATGGATCTTGGCTCACTCAATAACCTAATAGGGCAATGGATGTTGAATTTTGACTATGGTCCATGCGTTGTTAGTGATTGGTCGGTCGGTCCATATCTTATTGTAATGATGTGAATTGTGTTTTTTTTTTTCACTTCACACACTTATCCATTTTATCCAATTGCGATGCAAATTATTTTCCCTAAGAAACTAAAATAATTGACTACAGAAGATTCCACTGCACCTTTACCTCCGTTGTTTCATTTAATGAAATCTTTCTAGAATGAAATTTAATTAAATTAAGCAATAATTACACCGATAACACTTAGGCTTCTGTAAATGTCCCCACTGTATAAAAATTAAATCAAATTCATACTTTTCGTAACAAAGCAGGACCACTTCTTCTTTAGTCCTTATCAAGTCTTATAGTTAACTTTGAAAGAGAAATGGTTCATACAATCTGAACTTATGATTCTTTAAATGGAACTATTCCAGAGGCTTACGTTAGATCTTAACTGTTTCCTTGACAGATACATACGATATTAATATATATATTCACATGCTATTAAGAAAATTCATAAAAACACGAAAAGATCTTAATCAAACTAGGGTTCTTTAGATTCCAGAGAGTCTTTAACTCTTAACGTTTTAACTTAAACTTGTTGCATCTCTTTCTTCTTAGCATCCACAAGCAGAGCAAGTTGTGCACATTTACTTTTAGTTTCTTCCACTTCCTTTTCTAAGTTCCTTACCTGTTTTATTCCATTTATAAACAAGTTAGAGTCGATGTAATAAACAGAAGTTTGTCTCGTTTACTTACCGTTTGTTCCAACTCAATCTCTTTCTTTGCATATTCCTCGCACCTATTGATGAAAGAACACATTATTGGTTAGGATTCCAAGAGAGACATGAGACTGAAATGAGTTTTTTTCATGTTTAGTGTATAAATATACATTATGAAGAGTTGTATGTTCTCTTCGCTTATCTCTTCCGCTGACTTCCCAACGAGGTTGTTTGCAGTATCCTGGGAAGATTTTTTACTCTTCAGTTTTGTTATTTTCAATCAAACATGTGAATAATACAACTATATAATCAAATGAATTCACTTACAGTAGCTTCAGGTTGAGGGTCGAGCTGCACCGGTTGCAAGTAATTTCTTACACCTGTGGAATTTCTCAAATGTGGCGCTGCAACAGCAACTCTACAGGTTGAAGTGCCGTTACTATGATTGATTTCACGTATTATTGGACCAACTTGACTAATTTTATCACAAGGCAACGGCGAAGGGTTGAATGTGTTGACAGTAGGCGGTTGATCATGTATTGCTATCTTTTTCTTTTTCGATCTATAATCTTGGAATCCAAAAACGTGGACATTGCTATGCCTGTTTTTCACCATAACAAGCAGTGGAATAGTTATAAACGATATTGCGGTTAGGAACAAAAATCATATTGAAAAAATATTTTGAGATGATTGGAAAAGGTTTTGGAGTAGAAGAAGAGACCAGTAATCAGTGGTAATCGTTTTCAACCTCGCCTCCAGTCGCTGAAATAGAGAAGACCTCTCAAAATCTTGCTTATCGTGAGTTGGTTCTATGAAGTTTGCTTCAAGAACTCCTGGGGAACATACTTTGGTTAAAGTCTCTCATGTCTTTACCTCAAACAAAACATATTCAATGGAGTCATAAGTGAAATGAATCACTATACCCACAACACCATGGCCTCTCGATGTCCCGTCCATTGTGACCTTCCAGAAAGGCTGTAACAGCGCAAGAGATATGCTAAGCCGGGCGCTTGTGGAAAATATGCTAGCAAACCAATCTTTTAATGTTCTATTAAGTATTGCATTCTAGTACTATAAGTCTGATTTTTCCCTGAATTGTACGGTACCGCTTACTACAGTGGCTTTTACAGATTATCTACATCATGGACTTGTCTGGTATATGAAAGCATACCCGGATGAGACGGTTTTTGTGATAGACATTGTAACCAGTAACTGAAAGCTTAGGCCCCTCCTTTACAAATCCAACTTTAATTTCAGTGGTAGCCTGTAACAAGAGAGCTTAGTGAGTTCTTTTTTTTTCTCACAGCCTAAACCAAAAAAAAAGATTAATGTGAGCATATGAAAACACATACATTATATGCAAAAGAAAAATAGTTAAAACAATTAGCCAAAGCTCCCTGCAACAATACCAGAGAGTAGAAAAAAAAGAGGAAGTCCAGTCTGTATTACTTGTTCCATAGTAGTTTTGTAGGGCTTGTACTTTATAATCTTGGAATATCTGAATTCATCAGCAATGTTGAACTGCTCCACAGGGATTCCCCGAAGTATAATTTTGAAATTTTTGAACTTTTCAAGATATAACATTGAAGTGTAAGCCTGAGGATGAAAAATGAGTCTCCAAACATCCTTGAAACCATTAAATTATATAAAAAAGAAGAAGATATTCAGAAGATTACCCTCAGGGAGTAACATAACTGGTATGAAATATGAGATCTCAGTTCCAATTTCTTCTGGAGCCACCTTTTTTCGTCATGGAAAACTTCATCTCGGAGCCGGATATCCTATAACAATATGAAAGATAAAATTTTAATGCTCAAGACTTAAGACACCTCCGGATATATAGAAAAGTGTGTTACCTCATTGTCGTCAAAACTCAGCTCACATATTCCTTCATCATTAAGCCACAAGTTGTATATAATTACTTTTGTTCCATGTGTTCCAATATCCGCAAACTGATGGGCAGAATATGGAAATAAAAAAATCAATAAAAAAGACAGCATTTAAGTGGAATCAAATCTTCAGAATGAAATTAAGGGAACCGAAGCACATTAGGAAACTAGTCAAGGAAGAATAGTGATGCAATAAGATATGAACAAGCTGACTTTCGAGAGAAATAACCTGCTGAAAAATTTCGTCCTCTGTGGAAAACGGAGACCATTTTAGTAGAATTTGAAGGTTGGCAGTCCAATCTTCAGGGGATCCATAGATAATTGGTTGTGGTTGATCCTTGGATATATCAATATCAATCTGCATTGCATATATGATATATCACTTGAGAACAAAGAATAGTTGCACATTCTAGAGTCTCAAAGAATTATTTATTAAATGCTAAAGATTTTACCATAGGAACAATGACATCATCCTGAGCAGTTCTTCTGAGAAACGTGTAAGACAGAAGGCCCACGCTCTGAGTAGATTTGCTAAAGCAAAGAATATAAAAAGGTTAAAACAAGAGCATACACCAAATTCAGATTTTATATGTACCAAAAATATCAATACCCTCCACGAGTTGAACGACTAAAAACGATGGCATCAGCTCCAAGTCTCATGGTACTTGTCTTGAAACCATTTCCATCTACACAAAAGGTAAAACTCTAGTTAGAGACCAAGATAGTAAGACCACCCAACTAGAAACGAGCTCAGTATCCAATCAACACAAAGTATAACAATTACACTGTCCAATCGTCGTATTAGACTTCTTTGATGAGTAGCCTAAGCTCATGCATTTTCTGATCCCATGGGGATCCATCCCACCGCCATCATCTTCAAGTGAAAAAAAAGAAATGTCATTAACAACATCCAAAGCCACGGTTACCCAAAAGCATCACAAAATGCATACAAAGGCAGTACCTTGGAAAACTAAAGCTGGGGAATTATCTTTAGCAAAATCGATCTTATCAATCTTGACAAACGTAGCACCATTAGGTATCTGAGAAATAAGCAATTCGAAATAACCAAACACTGTAGCAAAAACGACAAAGATCATCAAAAATGAACCTCAGATAAGCATATTCCTCCTCATGCATACCTCATCAACAGCATTGTCAAGTAGCTCGGCGATTGCTGCAACAAAATATAAACACAATGTGACAAAGATGATCAGAGTCTATCTAATTGATCACCTCAACAGAGTATATTCTTAGCTTTACCTCCAAAAGCCCATTTGTGTGAAGTAGCATTCGAGTGAAGAAACTTTGGATGAACACGAGCATGCTCCAACAAACCTGTCAAATCACATCAAAATACCACAAACCATAATCGTGGTGCGTGTGTGCTCTATGTGTGCGTCACAGAGAGAGAGAAATTACATAGAGCAGTCGGAGTCACAACGTTCGGGTTCACAAAGTTTTCCCCAGCTTTCCAGAAGCTTCTGCACTCTAGGTTTTCCTGAGGAGCGACCACATTCACACCAGAGATCGTGCTCGGAACTTGCTGATTCTCCATTACCGACGCTAGAAACATTCTTCTTCCTCCTACTCCGTCGACACTATCACTATCACTGTCGAGATGAATGACATCAGCTGCTGCATTTTCCGCCATGAGAGGCATTACCGATGGGGAAATCGAAGAAGATGAACAAATTCGAAATGGATGAGAACAACGCGCGTTGTCTTCTCCGATTTGACTAGATTGACGTTTTAGCTCTTGAAGAATAGCAAACGTCTTCTCCGTCATCATTACTTCGTTTTTGAGTTTTTGTTTTTTAATCATTGGAAGCCTAATTGGGCCAAAAAGCCCAAATACATTCCCAAATACGTTACAAGCCCATTTCAGAAATATATTATTAGCAAAGACTTCATGGTATAGTACTGTTACATATGCTGCTATTAAGTATTAACCAAATTCGATGAACATCATAAAATCTAAATCAAATTAGGTTTCTTAAGATTCTAGAGAGCCTTAACGTTTTAACTTAAACTTGTTGCATCTCTTTCTTCTTAGCATCCACAAGCAGAGCAAGTTGTGCACATTTACTTTTAGCTTCTTCCAGTTCCTTTTCTAAGCTCTTTACCGTCTCTTCTATTTCTTTCTCTTTCTTTATATATTCCTCGCACCTGTTGAAGAATATGATATGATTGAGATCCCCAGAGAGATATTAAACTGAAATGTGTTTGTATATAAATATACCTCATGAAGAGTTGTATGTTCTCTTCGCTTATCTCACCCGCTGACTTACCAACAAGGTTGTTTCCAGTATCCTGTGAAGATTTTTTTCACTTTAGATCAAACTTGTGGATAACACAATGAATCATCAAAATGAATTCACTTACGGTAGCTGCAGATTGTGGGTTTAGCTGCACGGGTTGCAAGTAATTTCTTACACATGTGGAATTTCTCAAATGTGGCGCTGCAACAGCAACTGTATGGGTTGAAGTGCCTTTACTATGATTGATTTCACGTATTATCAGACCACCTTGACTAATTTTATCAGAAGGTAAAGGCGAAGGGTTGAATGCATTGACAGTAGGCGGTTGATCAGGTATTGGCATCCTTTTCGATATATCTGCAGGGATTTCACCAGTTTGATATCCGAAAAAGTGGCAGTGGCTCTGCCTGTTTTTCACCATAACAAGGAGTAGAATAGTCAAACACAGATATTGCGGTTACAACCAAAATCATATTATTAAATATTGAGAGATGTTTGGAAAAGGTTTTGGAGAGGAAGGAGACCAGTAATCACCGATAATCTTTTTCAACCTCGTCTCCAGCCGCAGAAATAGAGAAGACCTCTCAAAATCTTGCTTATCGTGAGCTGGTTCTATGAAGTTTGCTTCAAGAACTCCTGGGGAACAGATTTTGGTTTATGAGTCTCTCCTTCAGGGTTTTACCTCAAACAAAACATTCAATGAATATTCACAAGAAGATATACCCACAACACCATTGCCTCTTATTGACCCTTCCATAGTGACCTTCCAGAAAGGCTGTAACGGTGCAAGAGAGATCTCAACTTAATAAAGCCATATACAAAGCCATAAGCTTAAGTGAAAATATGCTAACAAACTTACTACAGTTGCTTCTAAAGATTAAGAACATGGAAATAACTGCAATATCAAAACATACCCGGATGAGACGGTTTTTATGATAGACATTGAAGCTGGAAACTGCAATTTTAGGTGCCTCCTTGATGAATCCAACTTTAATTTCAGTGGCAACCTGTAACAAGAAAGCTTAGTGGTTTTGCTCGAACAGTCTAAAGCATTATATATAGATTAATGTTTGCAGATGAAAAATAAGGAAAAAGAGAAGTCTTAGTTTGTATTACATAGTCCATTGCCGCTGCTTGGGGTTTGTACATTATGGTCTTGGGATGTCTGAATTCATCAGCAATGTTGAATTGCTCCACAAGGATTCCACGAAGAATCATTTTGAACTTTTTGAGATATAACATGGAAATGTAAGCCTAAGGATAAAGAAACTAAGTCAGCTTCTAAACAACCTTGCAACAGTAAAATAATGAAATAGTAAGAGGATATTCGGGAGAATTACCCTTAGAGAATGTCGAAAGCGGTATGAAATATGAGATCTCAATTCTAATGTTCTGGCGTTCAACCGTTTCCCGTCGTGGGCATTTTCATCTCGGAGCCGTATGTCCTGTTATACCAATATTAAAGAAAATACTTTAAATCCCAACTGCTGCGAAAGACCTCTGACCCTTTAGGAAGTGTAAGTACCTCATCGTCGTCGTCAAAACTCAACTCATAGATTCCTTCATCAATAAGCCACAAGTTGTATATAATTACTTTTGTTCCATGAGCTCCAATAACCTCAAACTAGTAGGTGGAGAATGGAGATAAATGAATTCATAAACAGGCCACATTAAAATTACACAATAAACGAAACCAGAGTCTTTAATAGGAAACAACCTGCTGCAAAAGTTCATCCATTGTTGAAAACGGAGACCATTTGAGAAGAATGTTAAGGTTAGTAGACCAATCTCCGGGAGACCCATACATAATTGGTTGGGGCCGATCATTGGATATATCAAAATCAATCTGCATTGCAGATAAGATAACATCAATTGAGATCAAACAGTTGTAGCAAGAATATTTCAGGCATGAAAACAAAAAGCTACATATGTTAAGGATTTTTACCATAGGAACAATCACATCATCCTGACCAGTTTTCCTAAGGAATGTGTAAGACAGAAGACCGATGCTCTGTGTAGATTTGCTAAAACAGAAGATAAAAAAGTGGTAAAGTCAAAACCAAGAGCATACACCAAATCCACACTGTACATGTAGCAGATATATCAATACCCTCCACGAGCTGCGCGACTAAAAACAATGGCATCAGCTCCAAGTCTCATAGTACTTGTCTTAAAACCATTTCCATCTACACACAAAAGGTAAAACTATGGTTAGAGACCTAACTTTTGCACCTAACTAGAAAGAAGATCAATGTCCAATCAACAAAATATAACAATTACACTGTCCAATCGTTGTATTAGACTTCTTAGACGAGTAGCCTAAGCTCATGCATTTTCTAATCCCCTGAGGATCCATCCCACCGCCATCATCTTCAAGTGAAAAAAGAAAAAGAGATCATGTCATTAACAACATCCAAAGCCACGCAAAAGCATCACCAAATTCATTCAAAGATACCTTGGAAAACTAAAGCTGGGGAATTATCTTTGACAACATTGATCTTATCAATCTTCACAAAGGTTGCACCGTTTTGTGTCTGAGGAAGAAGTAATTCAATATAAACAAAGACTATACAATTCAGTGGCAATGAGCCCAAAAAAAACAGAGCTTAAGATAAGCATTTCACTTCTGAGACATACCTCATCAACAGCATTGTCAAGTAACTCAGCGATTGCTGCAATACAATACAAAGAAGAAGATATTGACAAAGATGATCATCACAAAATTTTCATTCGACACTAAAAATTCACAAATCTATCAAACTAATCACTTCCAACATAGTCAACTCATAGCTTTACCTCCAAAAGCCCATTTATGTGAAGTAGCATTCGAATGAAGAAACTTGGGATGAACACGAGCATGCTCAAGCATACCTGTCAAATTTCATCTCAATAAAAATACGACAAACCATAATTCTGGAGCGTGAGTAAAAGAGAAAGTGAGAGATGACCTGGAGCAGCGGAGGTAACAACGGTAGGGATCACAAAGTTGTCGCCGGCCTTCCAGAAACTCCGGCATTCTAGGTTTCCCGAGGAGCAACCTTCGCCGAATCAGCGATCGAAACTTGCTGATTCTGCATCAGAGATGCCAAGCTTCGAACCATTCCTCTTCCTCCTCCTCCATCGTCGTCGTCACTGTCAGTGCAAGATTTACGACATCGACGACTGGGTTTTTCGCCATTACCGACGAGCAACGCGACGCGAGAAACGAATTCGAACGAAACGGCGTGATGTTTCCCAATTTTCTAATGAGACTACGCGCTGTGTGCAGATCAATAGAGCTTTGCTTTACCGAATGTGCCCGTCTTTTATGATAACTTCACAAAAATTCTCAATATTTTTAACATTATATCATCATTACTATTTTTCCCTATTTTAATAGTCCATCCGTTCCACAAAGAGGGAGTATAATTACTTCGATAAGGTAAATATTAGGTTGAACTGATCCGAGAGATTTTGGGAGTTATAAAAGTCTAACACAAAATCTATTAAAATCAAACGAAATAAATAAATTAAACATCATAGATCCAAAAATCCAAACGAAATAAATAAATTAAACATCAAAGATCAAAAAATCCAAACGAAATAAATAAATTAAACACCAAAAATCAAAAAAAAACCAGAAACTAATTATCTAAAAAAATAATCTAAAAAACTAAACTAAAAACTTCATATGTTGCGGATACTATTTCCTCCACGGGAAAAAAGTATATGTTATACAACATAATTGAATTAGCAGCGACAGACTCGTTGTCTTGATTCCTATGCCACGTTAACGAACCACGACTCAAACATTGTTCTCATGCTCTCACCTTCCATGTAGTGGTAGTTATTACTATTGTACCCCGGCGAGTGTACCATAACAATTAACCAAGGAGTCTCTTCTCTGTTCACCTTCTTCAACTCTTGATCGAGCCACACATATTGAGGTGTGTATTTGCCTAAGATGCAAACAATTGTTAGTAAATAAAACACAAGAGACATTCAAAAATCATAAAGATTATGTGTGTTTATTATTACCATAGGCAGAGTAAGAAGAGAGAACGATAATGTGAGCGGAAGCACGTCTAATAGAGTACCAAAGAGGAGAAGTGCTTTTTGAAGCTTTGTAGGCGTTATGAAGGCATGAGGCTCGCCCTAATTAAGATACAAATTACTCTTAAACTAAAACTAAAATAAATAAAAAGGAAAAATAAATATATAAACTTACTATGTTTGGGACGAAATCAATTTCGTGATTCCCGGCAGCATAGATGAACGGTTGGTAAGCAGCACAAGGCTCCACAAATCTTCCCCATGAATCCCACTTTCTCTGGTCATGGTTTGGGTGGTCGTCAGCGTAAGATAAGTCTCCAGGAAAGAGAACGGCTTGGCCTTTAGGGTTCGACATGTAATGATACAATGTTTAATTGGAAGCATAAGTTTGTCCAAGATCACCTACAACACAATAATTAAATTAGTGACGGATTCATAATGATATTTAAATTTAATATTAAATAAAAATAAGGGAAAATAATAAAAAATAATATGATTAGGTAAATTTTACGTCAAAAATCTGATTAAAAAAAACTGTGCAATTAAATAGTAGAAGTTCATTTAAATTTTTAAAATACAGATAAAACCAAAGTATTTTTAAAATAACAATAATTTAATAACTTTTTGTAAAAACAATTTTCGAATAAACATTAATTTCCAGGAAATAGTTAATGCCTGTGATTATAGTAATTGTGGTTAATGAGGGATAAAACTAGTAATAATAATGACTATAAAGAAAAATATAAACTGACGCCCGCAAAAAAAGTTCTGAACTGTAAATTTAGATAGGAAAACAAAAACATAAGACATCGAAAGAAAAAAAAGGAACGGGTGCAAAAATATTATAAAAATGGACGATGGATGCATTTAATTGAGAGATCTAATAATTAGATTTAACTTCCTAATTTTCTTGTTAAAAAAAAAAAAAAAAAACTTCCTAATTTAGATGCAAAAATAAAATCATAATAAAAGAGATGTTAAGAAAATTACCAATAATGCCGAAGGTGTATGGAGCATCGGGTCCGACTTTTGGAGGAGTAGTAAAAAAGAATTGTCTAACGGATTCAGCACTACCAACTTCATATATGTACTTGGTGTCATACTAAAGATGAGAACAAAAGTTTAGAAAAAAAGTTTTTAAAAGCTAAGTAATGTTATTAATAGGATGAAAAGTTGTAATACAAAAAACAAACCTCGAGTCCTTTAATGGTGGCGTGATGAAGAAATCCGGAGGTATAGTCATAAAATCTGTAAGAAGAAGTGGAGACATGAGCTCTCTTCTTTTCTGGAATCACATTACCATCAACGGCTTTCCAATAAGTAACCACGTTAGAACCAGCTAGATTCAACGGCGTTACCCACGAAATAATCATGCCACGTCCATCGTGATCTTCTTGGATAATATGAACCTAGCCAACGAAAAGAAAATAGAATGAGCAAAACATAGGGGAAACAAAAGGCAAATAATTATTTGGGTTTAAAGAATCGTGAATATAATGGAAAAGAAAAAAGCAAAACCTGTTCAGGAGCGTTGTGACCAGCCGGAGCAGGAAAAGTTTCCAGAGACATCTCAACTGATGGTTGGGCTTGTCGAACATATTTGCTAGTTATTCCGGCATTGACAATGGTGGTGATACTTAGAAACAAAAGCACGAGTGTAGCTAGATTCATCCTCATGTTTAATCTATTCTATTTTCTTTCGTAAACAATGTTTTGTTTTCTGAGTTTCTGAGTTTCTGTCTCGTAAGGTGACGTTTATATACAACTTAATTATGGTTAAAAAAAAAAGATAAAGTTTAATTCTAAAGAATAAAGTATATTCTAGTAGGAAAATATATTGTTCCGGAATATTAGTTACGAATATAATCATTATCAAAAAAGAAAAGAAATTACGAGTATAAGTTTGTGTATAAGATTAGGTGGGAGTGCATAATGAATTAGGGAATTTACTTGTTGATTTTGGTTTTAGTGGATTTGTATTAAATTTTGGAAATATTCTGATGATTTTATAGATAATTACACTAAAGCAAATTCCGTTTCAAATATCCATAGTAGTTAGTTAACGAAAAACATATCGGAAACCATCAGAAAAGTATTTGTTTTGGCTTTTGCTCGGAACCCATTCCAATTAACAGATTTTGTCAAAAGATAATCACAAGATATTAAAAAGATTCTGCGATTAAAGCACAAGTAAATTAGGAACGTCAAAAAACGACAACGTTTGAAAGAAATGGGTCACATAATAGGATCTCCTTGCTCCTAACCATGAAGCCTCTTTAGTTGATTACAAAGGCAAATCAAATCAAACTTTAAATAGACTTCATTCAGATCCAACAATCACGGTCTCCATAACCGGTTAAAATGGTCGATGGTGACCGGTGGCTAGAACTTTTTTGACAAGACCCGGAATTGCCCGAGACCCATCACACAATTCTACAGACTCTTCTCTCTTAGCTAACTGAAACTACTCTAAACCACAACGTCTCTGTTCAAACTAAAACACACATATTTTAACACAGCTTACATTTTCTTTTCTTTCCTCACTCTGTATTGTTTGGTTATAAGTTTTGTAGTCAAAGGGCTCAATGATTGTCTTTAAGGTCTCCAATTGGTTATGGATGTCTCTGGGGCACAAACTGCTTCCACCGTCAACCGTTTAAGTACATTCGGACACGGGTCTTTACCGAAGTTGCTGTTGGATATCGTCACTGCGCATCTCGCTTTCCCTACACACTTCTGTATAATATAACAAAACATACAGTGGTTGTTAGAAAAAAAGGAATCTGATTGCAATTTTATCTGTGTAAAGATTATATCTTTTACCCTCTCTATGATAGCGTATGAGGTAGCTGCATGACACTCTCCTTGTTGGTAACTCCCGCAAGTTCCTAAAGGAGTCCCGAAGCTTGCAAATTTGATAGATGAAATTGCTTGACCTGGACTACATTTCAAATGAACCTTGGGTCTATGAAATGTCTGTCCTTTTCCGTAGCTTTCGATTTGCCAGTTCTTGATGTTTGGATGGTATTCAGAAACTTCAGCACAAACTCCGGATACCGATCTTTTGACCAAAGATACAGTTGATGGGTTTCCACCAAGCTCCTCGAATATAACCAATAGGTTTTGGCTTGGCTTTAACCATGATCTTGGCACATGGTACCATCTTTGTGTAGGTTGACCACAGCCAGTCTGGCATTTGGTCGGTTTATATGTTTCAGTGTAGCTACAGTGACTACAGTCACCCATCGCAAATGCTGTCCAGTATCTCCCAATGCTCTCACCATTCACCCAAATCTGACCTTTTCCCATTCCTTCCATGTCCAAAGCAAGCGGCTCGTTTCCTTCAGGTGCATCAAAATAAGTCTGTGCAACAAAACACAAATTTACCCGTTAGTTCAGATTCTAAATTAGAACAAAAGCTTTGCCGAATTGTGTTTGATTCAATCAAACCTTGTGCCATGTCAAAGGTTGAGGCTTTTGTACAGTTAAAGACACATCCATCCACCCAATAGAGGGAGTGCTTGTTGGAAATGCAAGATTCATAGCTTCACCTCTCAGCCCCACCTAATGAAAAACAGTGTTAAACAACTAAACGCGGGAAAAATCGAAACCAAAAGAGAGAAATCACGATAAAACAAGACAGATAAAATACCTGGTATGTCCATTTTTGCCATGACAAATCCCTTTTTCCTTGACTCAACCCGTGCAATGCCACCGGACCCAAGATTCCAGTATTCCATGACTCAAAGTGTCCACCCACATTCTTCAGAAACGTAGAGATATAAAAAAAAAGATCAGGATAAGAGAAAAACGAAAACAACTTTGACAGCGGATGAAGAAATAGAATACTAACGGGTAATCCAACAGCAACACTCAGCAAAGCTATTCTGTTAGTTCCAGAATGCAGATTGATCTTTCCCTTATAAGTGAATCTCCTGTTTTCCCTTGTTCCGAAGGCAGAACCTGCAATTCATATATTAAAGTTTGCATATCAGAAACTCTCAGAAGGAAGTTAAATGGGCCAAACTATTGGAAGTACTATACCTGAAAGCTGTCCATTGACAAATATATGCACGGCATGGCCTGTAGATTGAATAATGAGAGTTGGTAACTCTCCTCCATGCAAGAATGATTCAGTTCCGTCGATATCAACACTACATACAAATTCCAAATGTTTGTTAGTAAGTACCGAGAAACACATTGAAGCAATAGAAAGTTTACATTGTATGAAGTAGCAAATGTGGGTTTTTTTTTTACCTAGTCATGTACCAAAGATAATCACTTGTGTCACGCGTGACATTTATCTGCTCCAAGAGTCCTTGAGTGGTGAATGTGGAGCTGTCATCTAGAGAAGAAAGATCTTCCAAATAACTCTGCCACAGAAAATTCTTCGTGTTTGTCGGCAACATTTCCATTTGTGATGTTTGAACTCCAACCTGAATTCAAACAAGAGAAATACAAAAATTTCAGAAAAATCACAAACATAATTTGAGGAACCACAAATCCGAATTTCAGAACAATCATATACACACTACCTTTGCAGTGTTGAAGACTGAATTTCTACAGTCAGGAAGAATGCTGATTGACCAAGGAGGTAAGTTATAATGAACGTTGTTAAACAACACTCTTGCCGCTGATTCTGTATCATAGTTTGCAAGGAAAGCTGAACAATCTCCTGATTCTGAAGAGTATACATGAGCCTGGGATAATAAAGTAAAAAAAAAGTGACAAAATTTAGTAAAAGCTACAGAAAGTTTCTACAACTAAACCAAACCATGTCTGCAATAATAAATGGATTCTTACCTGTTGCTTGTTTCCTAATGATGTAACAACAGGATCAGCTGAAACCAGAGCTTTTTCACACATCTTCATAGCTTTGTGGAGCTCCTTTAAGTGACCATATTTAGGTTCTCTGATTAAACCTATTTAACAACCACTCAATTAGTGAATAAAACATCCCATTAACCTTATATTCCACTGAATGTGGAGGAACTTTAATTGGTTTCGTGCCCTTACCATATTCGTCAATTGGAGCATCATAATCATAGCTGGTGGTGACAAATGGACCTCCGGCAGTTCTTCCAAAGTTAGTTCCTCCATGATACTGTCCTCAAAAAGAGACAAATGGATTTTACATTTTAAGATGCTCAATGATAAACAAATGTTACAGTATGTAATGTGCTAGATGGTTAACCAAATAACTAAGTGTACATACCATGTAGTAGTTAACAAAGGATCCTCCTTTTTGTATGAAACGTGCAACGGCAAATGCCAGATCCTGAACTGGTCTATGGTGCATTGGCCCACCAAACTCAGTGAACCTTATGCATTTCCAATAACCGGATATAAAAGGTTACTGATTTGAAGATATAAATCCATGTACACATATGAAGTGAAAGCAAATGAGAATCTGTACCAGCCGCTCCATGCCTCTGTCCATATTGTAGGTTTGTATGGCTTGTTGGGAGCAAATGAATCACAGTAGAAACCGTTGCAAGTGTTGATCTGTCACCAAAACCAATGAGTTTCTATACCAAATCAAACTACTCCAGACCACTTAATAACTTATTACTACGCTTATGCAATCAAGAAACTCACCACAGGGTCAGGAGCATCGTCTTCTTTGCACATGACCCACGGGACACCAGTCTCAGTTGCTATAGCCATTTTAGCAGCCCATGTCATGTAGTTGTGACCTTCAGCGCCCAATAACTGCCCTTGTCTTCCATACTCATTCTCAATCTACAGTCGAATAAAAAGATCACACTTTTCTGTTAACTCACATAGATCCTGAAAAAACATAACTGCAAGATCACTAATTCAGAGTATCAGTCTGTTCAGTTAAAGTTATTATTACCTGTGAGAGGATAATGGGACCACCCTGGGACTCAAACAAGTTCTCACTCTTCATCAACTCCACTATTCTCTCTGTGAATCCTTTCATAGCTCTCTGCAAACATTATCCCAACAAAATTAATATCACAAGCTTCTAACTTCTAATAAAGTAAAAAGCTTTAAGATGGAAATTGAATAATGGAAACTCAAAGAGACCTTAAAAGGCTCATTATCTGTTCTGAAGCTGATTCCAGGAACATACTTCAGCCAAACAGGGAATCCTCTGGTCATTGCCAACAAAAAAAAAAACTTTACAGTTCAGAAACAGAAATCTAGAGGCGTCTGAATCTGGAGAGGCAAGAAATGAACTTTGGTAATTACCCAAAATTCCACTCGGCGCAAACATAAGGACCGATTCGAAGATGAGCATATAAGCCAGCTTTGTGGATAGTCTTCACGAATCTCACCAAATCATTTCCCCCTTCAAAATTATACTGAGAGGAAGAAAAAGTCATCAAAATTTAAAGAAGATAGTGTAAAATCGAGAACATAATTGAATTGGAAAAAGTAAGAAGAAAGTATACTTTTCCAGGAGATGGCTCATGAAGATTCCAGAATACATAAGTTTCAATCACATCAATGCCTCCATCTTTCGCCTTCTGAATCAAACCTTCCCACATCTAACAAAAACAACAAAATTTGATAACATTAAAAAAAAACCTTTAATAAAAATGTATGAAACAGAACACAAAAAGAAACAAAATTTAGGGTTTTTCAGTAAAACCCAACAAATAATGTTTAGTGATTTTGTATCATCTTACATCAGGTGTGCTTCGAGGGTAATGTATGGAACCAGAGAAGAGAATTCGTCTCTGTCCATTAATGAGAAGTGCTTTACGGTCATAAGTAACAGCACATTGGACAAATCCAACACCTAGAATCAAAAACCCTAAACAGCACCAGAGAATGAGTCGTGAAGCAGAATCTCCAGTCTCCATTACCCGCATTTGCCTTCACAGAGAGAAGAAGAAGAAGAAGTAGAAGAGTTTGTGTTGGTTTCTCTCTGTGAAGAAAGGTTTTTTAAGGAGAGAGAAGGAAAGAGGAAGAAGACGAAGGTACAAGGAGAGGAAGGAGAAGGGGTTTTATTACAACTTCACAAGTGGCTGCTCGCATCATCACTGCGTGGCCGTGAGCTACCGACGCTTTCCCACCAATTTTTACGCATTTATTTATTGTTTTTTCTTACTCTATACTATAACGGAAATTAAAGTAATTCAAAAAAGGAAGATATAAAGAAAGAAAAAAATTCAGTAGATATGATATTAGGGGAAAAAAAAAAAGAGGCACGTTGATTGAACTAAAGCAGCTAATCACGCTATTTTCTTTTTCAGTCTGAGGTTTTTTCTTTATTTTTATTTCTTTATATTAAGTACATCACTTGCCTTAATTTAAAATAAATATACTTATTTTCTGTTAATAGATATAAAATAAATATTGCCGTGGGTTTGATATCTTGTTTAGTAGCAGGTGTTGAAATATTATTTGGTAATTTAAAAGTGATTAAAAAGAAAAAAAAATAGAGTACGGAGTCGTCGAAATGGATTCACATCGTACATGTGTCTTCCACTTCCAAAATCACAGTGTACCTGTCATTTAGATGTGTTCAGACTTTAGCATATTAAATTCACCATTTAACATTATTCCAAAAATTTGATGATTGTAGTTACCCTTATTATATCTTGGCTAGTTATATCGCCTTTTGTAATTTTCTTTTAAGATCGGTTAGATAGATAGATATCTTGTGTTCCATGGATCTGATGACAGTTCAAATTCATCAGCCCACTTGAGATTTATTAAGAGATTCTTCCTTAATTCAAGGGATTAGCAGTAAGAGCATCTTCAACCCATTCTATTTTTATTAGAGTAAATTTTTTTTCTAACTCTAATCTTTATCTCACCCTAAAATAGAGTAATAAAAACATTATTCTATATTTAGAATAATACTATTTATTACACTATTATAGAGTGAAGCATTTTTTATTTATACACTACTCATTTGTTTTCATATATTTTTATTTTATACTTAAACAATATTACTAACCAAATTTTTAATTATTTAGTTAATTAAATGTATATAATTTATTTATATAAGCTCATAAACAATATTAGTAAATAATATTAGCTCATTTCACATTTCAAAATATATTAATTGATTATTTGTGGGAGAAACACTAATGATTATGCTTAATCTTTTGTTCTGTTCGTTATTTTTTATATTGTGTAAGTAATTTTATTTATATAATAAATTTTTCATTTCAATGATATCATAATTTTATTAGATTTTGGCTTAAAATAAAATAAGTGGATTAAATTTAAATTTTAATAAATAATAAATATATTTTTAGAAATAATAATTAAGTAGAAAATAAATATAATTAGAATATTCATTTTTTTAGAAGAAAATTAGAAAAATGGATTGGAGTAAAATTTAATTCTATTTTTGTATTTTTCTATTTTAGAGTAAAAAATAGAAGAATTGGTTGGAGATACTTTAAGACTGTAAACTCTATATGTGAAAACTTATTAATTAATCACACACACATGTGAATAGATCAAAACTTATTAATTAATCACACAAACATGTGAATAGATAAATGGTAAGATGGTTGAAATTCCAGTTTTACCCTTAATAATTCTACGTTCGTACCACCCACCGACACCGACAGTAGTCTGCGTTATTGGGTTTGACTCGTGGTTTCACATTTTGACTAGGGGTATTTATGGAACTTTAAAATATAATTGTGAACAGTTACAGTTGGGGATAATTGAAGGAACAGAAAAGAGTGTCTATTAGAACTCTCCGGGTACGTACGGTCCGACATACCACTTTCACTTAAGATATCTCTTTTATTATTCTAATAATATAATATTCAATATGATTTCAATTTCAAGTTCTGGTCAGATTGTAATCAGATGCGATTCGATGGAATCAACCATCTTTTCTAATTGTCGGAAACTTCCAAGTTATTGTTGAATCGTATTTTTATAGATTTGTTCAATCAAATCAAAGCGTTTTCATTTCATATAGTACTTGTTAAGTAAATGTATTTTCCCTAATTTCCCATCAAAATTTTATTTGAATATACAGTAATAACTATGGTATGGTACGGTTTAAAAAAACAAAACAAATAGTGGTAATTATTCTGTAAATGATTCAACCAACCCTTGATTTCAATTTGTACGAATCTATCAGTGGACCTAAGTGGTCAAAATAAAGTCTCATTATAAAGATAGTTTAACTAATAAATCTAATTAAATTTGATATTTCAGTCGTCAAAGAAAGCTGATTGTCAAGATTCCCAGGTCTTGGTGTCCACATGGAATGTTTTTTTCCAATGAAAACGAGAGATTATGGATTTGTATTAAACCTAATAATAAAACTTCGACGGCGTGAAGTGTGCGGAGAGAAATGGAAAAAGGAGAGCACAAAAAAGGGCAACTGGCACGCTCTCTCATTACGCCTTCCCTAAACTGTAGCACAGGTCCACTTCGTTTCTTCACATCTTGGAGTCTTGTTTTTCACTGCATATGTATATTATATGGATCTTAACTCAATTCGCACGGTAACTCGTAAGTAATATTGATGTACATCACTAGGTTTATACTGAAGAAATTAGCTGAGATCTGAGATTCAACACTATCCGGATAACCCGGATATTATTATGATATGAGCGTTTATATTTTATTTTTAATGTTACTGAGTAAACTAATTCGACAACACTACCATGTTTTATGTTAATACATGGTGGTTGCATTTTAGTTAGAAAATCGCCAACTAGATTCCACTAAAAATCACCAACTCTAATCTCCCCCTTTTGTTCCCCTACGGATCAAAAAAGTTCCCTAAGATTCATGATCATTACCCTTTTAGAAAATTTGTTTCTAACAAAAAAAAACGTTTTCCTTCCCTTCCATTCCAATGGTGAAAGAAGGTTTCTACAATAAATTTCTCTCTTTATTGGTGAAGAAAGTAAATACTACATTTACGCCACTCTTTTATATAATATACTTTAATAACTCTAAATAAAAACAACTTATGTAAACGCAAATGTCGTTTCGTCTAGGTGTTGAAAGATAATGCTCTAAGGTCCTATCTTCGTTACTACCACCCATTGTGGTTCTACTTCTATGTGAACATACACGAACTCTTTGGCACGTGGGAAAAAGGTTCGGTGCACGTGTTTCGCGTGAGTTTGTCGATTTCTTAACGACACATCCGCCCCTTTTTTCTTTGGCTTAGAACTCTCGAGAACCATAAGATTCCTCACTCCGTTAATCGGACTCCGTTACGCTGAGTTGTTATTTTCTTATTCTATTTGATGTCTTATTTTGTTTTTTGTTAAATTATGGGAGTGCATATTTTATTCGAGAAGAAAGGCTATTCTCACACGCCTCTTAGCGAATTGAGATTACGTCTGTCGGAGTTTCGATCCTTGGCTTGTTCTCAAGACAGATAAAGTTAATTTTCATTCTTGTTCTATATCGACCCACGTGTAACGCTAGATTTATAATCTGCATAGGCATCGTTTTCTAATACTTTTATATGGAAAAATTCTACCAAATTCCGGTAACTTCTCACTATCAAACACAATTTGTTATGTTTCGACAGTATTAACACGGATCCTAATATAACATTCCAGCTAGTAATTAGTAAACACAAATTAATGTATTTGTAAATATCTGAAAATATCAACTACACCCTTTCCTGCATTAGAATTTTTATGATGCATATATAATGCTTTGTGAAAATCAAGATTTCCATGAGTTCATAAGTTTATTGATTGGCAAAATGAAGACTCAGATCTCTCAGAAGTTACGAGTATTATTACGCAAAACTAATCATTTATATTTTAGTTTTATCCTAAGAAAGCATGGTTCTGGCTCAGATCTCTTAAAGTAATTTGTATACTTGTATAATTACATTTATGATTCAGAGAAAAAAAAACTTATGTAGTGATTATTACCATGTGAGAGAAGAAACAAAAAATATCACGACAGTATTAAGTGTTTAACTAATTTTTCATTTTCAGTTTTTAACTTTTTATCTTTTATCAAAAAAAAGTTTTTTAACTAATTACAATTTATCAAAAAAACAAGTAATTACAAGCTTTCTTAAAAAAAACTTAACGTCACGCACTCACGCGTCTGGACGTAATCAGAAAATAAGATTCACTGACGCCGCAGTTAACGTTTTTTAACCACTCAATAAAAAGGAATCTCGGCCGGATCCTGAGACTTGATTTGGCGCCATGTTAGCAGTTCGTTAACTTTCGCGCCATTGACTCTTCCTTGCGAACCTTTTCATGTCGCTTTTTTTTACTTTTTTACTTCTTTTTTTTGCTTTAAACAGTTTTTGTTTCTTCCTTTTTTTCCCAACTTTTTCATTAAAGAAAAAAAAAACCTTTAACCAAGCTAATTCAGCCCTTTACAACATTATGGAAGTACAGAAATTTATAATCATGATTTATAAACATAATAATTGCTTACCATATGAGAGACACGTAGCAAATTACAAATTCTAATTGCCGTTATCAAAGGAACTACTTTTTTGGTTTACAAGCTTACCGTTGAGCTCATCATGTCCTCGAATGATTATTTTTTTTGCTGTTGTTGATTGAATCTAAACTTTAATACCGCAACTGTCGTCTGAATACCAATTCGATCTTGCATTAAATACATATATTAGTAATTTGTACTATTACAACAATATTTACGGACCGCTAGCTAGTACATGCAATATATAAGAAATTGATATGTATACTTGATGGAGATTTTTTGGTTTGAGGCGAATAAATTTACAATATTACCACACATTGCTTCGTAAATAAGAATTCATCATCTACTACTTGACATGTTTGAGTCAATCATAAATAATTTAGATCCCCACACTAAAGGAGTCATCTGTGTTTCAAGGAAACACTACATTAAATGTTGATAGAGCCATGACAGTATCATTCAAATCGGGGAATGTAAAAAATATTTACATATACTTTTTACTTTAAAGTAATGTTTTTATAACCTGATCGAAAATAAAATCGATTTCTCATATGCTTATACTAACTAGTAAGTAGTAACTACTACATGTCAAGAAGCAAAAAAAAGTACTTAATTAAAGATTATAGTATCAAAATAAATCATATAGCGACGCCTGCAACCTATATAATTTTAATGCATTATTTCAGAAAAATATAACACAATTAGTGATATGCTATAATAACATCTATAACTTGGTTCATCTTTGTTAGACAAATACTTTTGCATGAAAGGGTTATATTTAACAACGGCCATCAACGGGATGTAGGTTGACCTTCGAGGAGCCATAATAAAAGCGCACACACTTACATTATTTATTGTAATACTGCAAGCCATTATGTTATTATTTTCTCCTATATCCGTAATCAAACATTACATAATTATTTAATATTATCTCTAACATTTGTTGTTTGGTCATGAAAAAAACATGATACGGACGGACCACGCCGTCGAACATAGTCATCGAGACCGATGGTCGAATTGAATATGCAAAGAGACATATATAAGCACGTAGTAATAATAGCCTCTTTATATATATTTGATATCATGTGGACATATATACATTATTTATTTTCACTATAATTACTTGGTTTAGAAAATGCATTTTGCTTAATATCTATTTAATCATTCACAACCTTAAACATTCTCGTTGATAATCATTCGTTGCCGTTTGGTCGAGGCCTGCGATCAGCAACATTTTTTTTGTTTTTCCTTTGGGTAAAAGGTTATATAAACTTAAAACTAATATTCGAAATCCAATTATTTCTTACCCAAAATTACAAGGTTATGACTTATAATATTTCATTTTCACAAATTTTCAACCATAATTAATTGGTTGCGAGTTTCTGATTGTAATTTTAAGTTTTGTACAGCATATGTTTTGGCTGAAGTATATTAGTTTTAATAATGAATGAGGAGCTTTAAAAAACTTAAATTTGCTGATACTAGTTAGGAAAAAAAAAACAATAGGAGGACAAAAAAATAGAATGTGGATGTTGGCTCAACTATTAAAAGTATTAATATTTTTTGTTGAAGCCAAAAGATTCACAGTGCTGAAACTGAAACAGAGGAGGTGCAATAAGAAGAGGAATTCGAGCTAAAGCTAAATCCAAAAGTAAAAATGCAAAAGTACCTACTAAAATTTAGTGGCAATGTGTGATGCAATATAACGAATTGTTGTTATGATTGAAATTCATGAATTTAGGAATTAAGAAATATATAGTCTCCTACTCCTATTTTATATTTATTTGTGAAACAGGTAAGAAGCTATAACAAGAGAAAATATAAAAGAAAAACTCTCTATACGAAAAATGGAAGTTGTCGAAATCAACAAGAAATGTCTTCTTTATCAATAAAAGGACATCCACTACAGGATGTGTGACACATATTAGCTTCAGACGAAAAGAGAAAAAAACAAAGAGATAAACATATGTAGCAAGAACCTTTTTTTTGTGAAAATTGTGTAGAGTTAATATGTGTTTTGTAGGAAAACTTTCGTATCGAAGAAGGGTTTATCTTAGGGTCGAATAAAACTGACAAAAGATATACACGTATGATTAAGCAGTTTTTTCTAAAGTTTTTTTTTTTTTTTTTGTTATTTTTTTTTTGGGTTTGTTTCTAACGCGTTAAGAAAAAAATTCTTCAAAATATTTTCTGCGTTTTTCATTGTCGTCTGGAAGTTGTTCAACGTTTTGTAGTGGTCACTGCGTCATCATGCGTGATGCTTAACCTCTATATTATTTTTGAAGGTTAACCTTTATGTTTGACGACAAAAAAAAAAAGTTAAACCCTATATACAAGTACAATGAAGCAAGAATTTTCTTTTCTGTTTATATATAAAAAAAAATTTTTTCTTTTCTATTTAAGGAACTAAAGTATATAATTTGATCTTGATCCATCATATCATAAGCAATGAAAATGCCAAAAGACTTCGATAGTGAAAAGTAAACTGGTTATAAATAAACGTGGGCAACCATGGGCCGAATGTAAGCTAAGATTGGGCTTTATGTTCAATATTCTTGTCCACCACAAATTATTGCTGCCGAGTAATGAGTAATTTTGTATCAAATTAAAGGGAAAATTATTTATACCAATAGGTCCAATACCATTGATGTGTATACTCATGTTTTTTTCCCTAGTTGAAAATACATGGCTTTTTACTTAGTTAAAGCATTCCACAGATTTTAATAAAAGAGTTTTGTTTGATTTCTCTCTTTATTTTATAATTTCAATGGAAATAGATTTGATACAACTAAAACAGTTAATGCTATAAATCGACAGTCTAAAAAATACTAGACTATACCTCTTCTCATAAATATACATTTAACTTCTAATTAAAAAAACTGGAAAGATTAGAGCACCTTCTCGCACATCCCAAGCTTTAGCCCATCAAAACTATTTTTTTTCTTCTTTAATTTGCTTGTACATTCGTATCGCACAATCACTTAACATAAAGTAGAAGAATAAAATCCATCGTTAAGTAAATAATTAAATAAGAAGAATAATGAAAATCGGCGGTGTCGAAGATGACATAAAAAAGGTTCCACAAATTTGATAATAATGGAAATAATTTATAAGGTCGGGCGAAAAACGTAAACAAAAGTATTCCCCATGGACCTGTTTCCGTCTTTCGTGCGTGTAGGCATTGTCCTACATAGCCGCCATATATAATTTTCAATCTATATATTCTCATCATCACCCACCAAACTATACTCTTTTAATATCACATACTATATAACATATCTACACCTATATATCATATCACGACGGGAGAAAGAAAAAGTTTAGTGATCATCATATATTGATCGAATCCTAAGACTTCAAATTGATTTTCGGTGGATTTATATTTACATGACAACTACAAGTTTTCGACAATTGGTCTAGAATTTTTGTCTAAATTTCTCGAACACAAATAAAACTAGATGTTGTATTATATTATTTTTGCATATCCACTATACATTTATACATTGAATCATATCTCAACTTGCGTTTGGTACGATAAATAAAAGAGAAAGGGACAACCTAACCAACGCTTATAATTTGACATGACAAACCAAAAAATAATTAGAATCTTCTCATCCTTGAGCCACCACTAGCTGTACGTATGGCTCTTTCTGGCTTACCCACCAATCTTGTTTGCTTCTCTTCCGTTTTTTCTTCTTAAAAAATATAATTTGTTTAATTATCTGCTTCCTTGCACACAGTTTTGTTCTTTAAAGGATCTACTAATGATCTTCATGTGAGATCGGATTAGCTCTATCAATACTAATCCACCCGGATCGGAAGCCCTGTTTCATTTTCACCGTCGGAAATGACACGATCTCGTCTCCCTCAGCCGTCCAACTACATGTCCAATGTTCCATAATAATTAGTATTTGACATAACATATAATTCCAAGATATGATAATGTAGTTGAAATTCGCAACATAGAGATGTTTTTGGTGAACCAAAAGTCAATAATTTTAATAACTAGAGTTTGTAACCTAGTCATTTGTACTATTGTCGCCGCTGTGTCATAATTCAACTTCAAATGCGATAACGTAAGTGTGTGACTTGTAGATTACGAAAGAAAACATATAAAATAATTAGCTGGTTTCATCCTTGCAACCGCAACCTAGCTGCTATACAAATTCATAAATAAGCCC
>CM051388.1:5874830-5974830 GCA_028015245.1 Cardamine occulta | reverse complement strand
TCTATAGTGTTTTTTCATTGACAATGGCGTTCTCGATATTAGTTGGAAAAAAAAAACGCAATCGATATTAGTTGTAATATACTAATAGTATTTTTGTTTTTTCCTAGTGAAGTGGATATAATATGTTGGTTCAAAGTTATCCAGTTCAAGATGTAGCTATTTTCAATAGATGATCAGTTCATAATAGGAAAGTTTTAAAATCAAGAGTGAAATAAATAGGAAACTGTTTGTTTTTTTATGCGACTGTCGTGAAATGAATAGAAGATGAAAGAAGCAATGAGCTGTTTAATTGGCTGTTTCTTTATAGGTAAAGAATATAGAACTTGATTGATGGTTCCATGTGCTCTCAGTTATATTTAATTGATCCATTTCTCCTCAACAAAAAGTATATATTTTGACAAAGTGTCTATAGTTTTTGTAATTTTACCTACATATGTTTGAAGTTATCTGTTTTCTTCTAATTTATAGTTTAGATTTCTTTCTCTCTTTTTTGGTCAAAAAGAGTTTTAGAATTATGAATCAAAAGTTAATCAAAATAGTTTAGTCACGCTAACAAACTTCCACTACATTTCTCTGATTAGCCTATCCTATTGCCTATGTTCTATAGTCTATACCCTAGGAGACTCTGATCCAAACCAAAAATGAAATAAAGAACCGTGAAACTCTGTCGTTCACAGGCTAACAAAATAAACAAGCTTCTTTCTTGGAAGCCAAGAAACCAAAAACTCACCAAACCTAGAGGACCCAAGAAAGTTGGCTTAAAAACATACACCGTCCTTGATCTTGGAGTTAATTACACAAGATACAGAGCCAGAAAGATTGATAGTTCCGATTTGAAAAATGTTAAACTGATCATCAGACAAAATCTGTCTCCCCTAGAGCCACAAGCTTCTGAGGAGTACAGAAAACTTTCAACACCAAAACCCAGTTAGCTACCTTCAGTGCCAGCTTAACAAAACTTCCACCCGGATTTCTTTACCTAAAACCTTTTTCTTTACTCAATTTCCCCCAGAAGTGAACGAACGCAAAACAAATCGAAGACAGCTCCATTAGTCTTCACATTTTGAGACCGATTCAACGATGTTTTGACTAAAACTCAAATTGATGGTATAATCATCAAAGACTAGGCTTAAACAAACCCAAATTTAGACATGTTCACAAGAATACAAACTGTAATCAAGGAACAAGATTCAATTTTCACCAACTCGCAAGAAACAGAGTAATATACATCAAATACAGAGAGAAAACAGAGTGATTGGAAAGTTTTTTTTTTTTTAAAAAGGAACTTTACAAAGAAGAAAAATAGAATCACTCAAAATGCAGATGAAAGTGACTCTGATATGTAGCTATGGAAGATGAAGAGGACCCATAAGTGAAACCGTGATCACGATCGTCTTCGTCAGCTTCGGGATAGAGTACACTTGGAGGAGGAAGACAGAGAAAAGTCAAAAGACATAAAGCTAATCGACCCAATTGCTGGAGCGGGAAGAAGCAGACAAGTTCAAGCATCTCGTGGCTGCTTATGCGATAGGACGGTGGGATCCGCCGTAATCGTTGCCAAATCTCTGCCGACAAATGAGCTACGGACATAACCGTCTGGCCGTTGAACACCATGTCGGTACACTATCGATTCACACAAAAACGTAAGTAGATAATGGCTCCGTGATTCACCTCAGATTTGTCTGTGTATGTGTTTGTGTTTGTGTCGGGCTTTCTCCAGATCTGCACCCTTCCTGATCTTGCCACGTTGACTTCGATGTTTCATTATCATTACTAATCCCCATTGAGTTTTTTTTTTGTTTTCTTGGCTAATCCGCATTAAGTAGTCCTTTTTATTCTATTTGTTTATAAATTTAAAAATGAAATACAACTGTGTAACCGAATAGGACATCACATTATTGAGTTGGGAACATATCCAGTAGATCAAAGCATAGAATCGCTACACTATTAGAACCTTATAGTAAACGTATTACTAGTAGATGCTACTCTATTATGGTCGGATTTAATCTGACTCTGTTCGCTTATAGTACAAGTGAAAATGATGGGACTCGTAAGCGCTACTGTCTCTAATCTCTATAGACTATAGTCTATAGGTTTCACCTTAATCGCAAGCTACCATTCTTTGTTCTAATCAAAAACTCTATAAAAGATAATTACTAATAGCTCTTAGCTCTAATTGATCCCTAACAAATTGTTGTAGCTTTTTATGATAAAAGATCAGCTAGGCAAAAAAAAAGAAGAAGGAAACATCTTTCAAAACATGCCTACTCCTAGAGGAATTAAACGATCTAGCTATTGACAAGTTTTTGAAGTTTAGACTGAGAATGATGTGGCTCGTGAGCCTTCTTGAATCTGTCACAATGATTGATTATACGTTATTTAATACAAGCTTGAGTTTGAACTAGTTAGACAAATTAAATCTGAGTGATTTGCAGCAGCAATGTATGAAGCTAGATCTTTTTCGGGAACTCAAGTTTCAGGCCGTATAACATCAATGGCAAGATTTCTTAGTCGCATCTGTGTTGCTCTTACATTACTATCTCACTCATCAATTCAAGCAACAACATCAATTTCTCACGTAAATCACTAAACCCTAAACCCCTGCATGAAAAAACTTTTCATTTGCTGACTTATTCTTCATTAGTTTTGGCATGTCTTCTTCGCGTTTTTTTTTTGGCAGGTTTATGTTGTGTATTTAGGCGCTAACCGGCTAAACGATGCTGTTTTAGCTTCAAGCCACCACCTTCATCTTCTTTCAAAAGTCTTTACAAGGTTCCTTTGACCTTTTTTTACCTTCTTCAAAACTCATCTCTTTCATAGCTTTTTTTTCTTCTCTGACAATGATCTTGACCGCGAATTTCGGATATCATGTTGTAGCAAAGAAGATGCGGAACGATCAGTGTTATACAGTTACAACAATGGCTTCTCAGGCTTCTCTGCAAAACTCAACTCAACACAAGCTGCTTCTTTAGCAAGTAATACTTTCCATCTTTCTAGTAGGGCGGCAAAATTATTACGATCATTAAAAAGTTCGGTTTGGTTTTGGTTTTACCCTTGACCAAAGATCGTTTTCGCGGAACCAGTAACATACAAATGTAAACCAATCGAACGAGTTCCATTTCGTTCTGTTTAGACTACTTGCTGAATTGCTTATCAAACACCGGTTAGGAAGTCGATATTAAAAAAGAAAAAACTAGAACGGTCCCCGGTTAGATAATTTAACCGGGAAATTATTATAGAATTGAACCAGGTCATAACGGTTTTCAAGAGCAAAAGCTTGAAGTTGCACACAACAAGGAGCTGGGATTTTTTAGGTCTGACCGTTGACAATGCCGGTCATATTCCTCCGCCGCAGCTCGCCTACGGCTCCAACATTGTCGTCGGAATTTTTGATACTGGTCTCTTCTTTATCTCTGACTCTTCTTTTTTTTAGAGCTCTCAATTGTTAGCATATCGTTGAATTTTTTGTTACTTTCAATTTAGGGGTTTGGCCGGAATCGGAGAGTTTCAGAGAACCGCCGCAGACGAAACCTATACCTTCTTCGTGGAATGGAAAATGCGTCGGAGGAGAAGACTTCAATCCTTCCGTACATTGCAACCGTAAACTCATTGGTGCTCGATTTTACCTCAGAGGATTCGAAGAGACTTACGGGCCGATTGACCGTAAGCGAGATCCAGAATACAGATCGCCGCGCGATTACCTCGGTCACGGCACCCACACAGCTTCCATCGCCGTTGGATCTGTTGTCCGTAACGTCTCCGGCTTCTCTGGTCTTGGACGCGGCACCGCTCGCGGCGGAGCTCCATCGGCGAGGCTAGCAGTGTTCAAGACCTGCTGGGGAAAGGATTTCGAAGGGGTTTGCACGGAGGCTGATATCTTGGCAGCTTTCGATGACGCAATCCACGACGGTGTCCACGTGATCTCTGCGTCTTTTGGCTCATCGCCGCCGTTAACTCCTTTTTTCGAGTCGAGCGCAGATATCGGTGCCTTTCACGCGGCGGAGAGAGGAATCAGCGTGGTTTTCTCTGCCGGAAACGATGGGCCTGATCCCGGCGTTGTTCAGAACGTCGCACCTTGGGCTGTTTCTGTTGCAGCTTCGACAATGGATCGGAGTTTTTCCACCAGAATTGTTATTGACGAAAGTTTCACTCTCACGGTACTCACCTTTGAACCATAATCAAATCCGAAAGATTGATTCTTGATAGCCTCAAAATTTGAAGAACAAAACTTTGAATGATTCAATCTTTCAGGGTCAGAACTTGATATCTCAGGAGATCACTGGTACACTAACTCTTGCAGCAACGTATTTCAATGGAGGGTACTTACTCAAAATTCTTCAAATTGTATTTGAAATTCAATTCGCGCCATTTTCTATAAATATTTGGATGCTTGCCAATTCGTAGCTTATTAGCAGCATTGATGTATATAGTAAGGAATGTTATTTATATGCAGTGTTTGCAAATGGGAGAACTGGTTGAAGAAATTGGCCAACGAAAAAATAATTCTGTGCTTCTCCACTTTGGGTACGGTTCAGTTCATCGAAGAAGCACAAGCAGCTGCCATAAGAGCGAACGCATCAGCACTAATATTTGCAGCCTCACCTACCAAACAGCTCGCCGAAGGAGTAGACATGATCCCAACAGTTCGAGTTGATATTCTTCATGGAACGAGGATCAGAAACTATCTTACTCATTCGCCTACGTAAGCTACATTCAGTTGTTTGCTGCCAAAAAAGCTACATTCAGTTATACACATTTTGTTTCCATGAGCTAAGCTGATATATGGTTATAGAAAACAAACTCATCAGATTCCTTTTGGTAAATATGAAGAGTACCAATGGTGAAAATTGAACCGAGCAGAACGGTTATCGGAGAGACTACAGCACCTTCCGTTGCATATTTCTCTTCAAGAGGACCTAGCTCACTCTCACCTGATATCCTCAAGGTACAATCATCTACTTTGGGTTTCTTTAGTTTCTTGCACCAAATTGTATGTTGAAATCTTTGAGATAGTGTGTGTAGTAAACTAGAACCAGAGTTTGCAGCTTTGACATTGTTGGTTTTTGGTGTATCTATGATGTGTGTAGCCAGATATTACAGCGCCTGGCATTGGGATATTAGCAGCATGGCCTCCTAAAACTCCACCTACACTGTTACCATGGGACCACCGATCGATTGAGTGGAATTTCCAATCGGGAACGTCAATGTCATGTCCTCATGTGGCTGGAGTTATGGCGCTTCTCCAGTCAGCTCACCCTGACTGGTCACCAGCTGCAATCAGAAGCGCTATCATGACCACAGGTTCTACTTCTAACAAGCTCTCACATTTTGTAATTTACAAAGCCATATCTAATTTTGAGCTAACTATCTTCTTTCCGTTTCCAGCGTATACAAGAGACACGAGCTATGACTTGATCCTCTCTGGTGGGTCGATGAAGTCCACTGACCCATTTGACATTGGTGCTGGGCATATAAACCCTTTGAAAGCCATGGACCCTGGTCTGGTTTACAATACTAGAACTGAAGACTATGTGCTCTTCATGTGCAGCATTGGTTACACAGATCAACAAATCAAGTCCATGCTTCTCCACACAGAGTCTTTCACAACATGCCTACCATCTCACTTGTACCGAACCAATGCAGATTTCAACTATCCTTCTATTACCATACCGAGTTTGAGATTCACCAGGACCATAAAACGCACTGTAAGCAATGTTGGTCCAAACAAAAACACGGTTTATTTCGTGGACATCATTAGACCAGTGGGAGTGGAAGTTGCGATCTGGCCGCGGATTCTGGTGTTTTCGAGGTACCAACAAGAACACTCATATTATGTTACATTCAAGCCCACCAAGATTTCCTCTGGTCGGTATGTATTTGGGGAGATCATTTGGACAGATGGGTTTCATCGAGTTAGAAGTCCGTTGGTTGTGTTCTAGAGCAATGGTGGTTATTTTGCAAGCAATTGAGAAAGACATGTAAGATATATGATGTGTTCCCATGGTTATAACTGTTATCCGAAGATACCATAATTTCACGGGCACAAAATAGTAACAAATGAAAACAGGAATTGGTTTGTGTGTTTTGTGTATGTTTAAATTGTTTTAAGCGTAAACCGCAATCTACGATTAATGTGTTGATCTTTGATTCTTGACCATCGGTGATCTTTGATTCTTGACCATCGGTGATCTTTGTTTGGTTTTGTTTTTGGTTTATGCTTAATAGTTTACTGCAATTCAAAATTTCAAACGATAGTTAATAGATAGTCATCCGATGTTAAGATCTCACCATATATATGATATGGATCCAGTAAATAATCAAGCATGGAAATCCAAGTTATATCAAACGTATTAAATGGAAGTTTTCGATTTCTATAAACATGGTAATTATATTTGAGACATAGTATCCATATATCATCCAAATATCCAATTAGATTTTTATGGAAATGACATCCCATCAACACTCTTAACATATATTTGTAAAATGTATATTTAGAAACCTATGTATATTTGAATATATAGTTTTCGTACTCGATCGTAATATTGAATTTTTTTTTTAGGTCAAACGATTCTGATTCCCTCTATCTCTTCTTCCTTATATAGTAGCTAGTAAGAGGGCTTCTCCATCTTCATCCTAAAAGTTCAAGAATCTTCCTTTTTAACCGTTTGAGATGGCGCCAACAGAAATGATCGATGGAAAGCGGGCTTACGTCACGTTTCTAGCCGGGAATCAAGACTATTGGATGGGTGTGGTCGGTCTAACGAAAGGACTCCGTAAAGTGAAATCAGTGTATCCTCTCGTGGTGGCAATTCTACCCGACGTGCCGGAAGATCACCGTAAAACGCTGGTGGCTCAGGGATGCATCGTCCGTGAGATCGAGCCCGTTTATCCACCGGAAAACCAGGCCGGTTATGCTATGGCTTATTACGTCATTAACTACTCCAAGCTTCGTATATGGGAGGTACCACATTACTACTAACTATGTATGCGGATTTGTGTTTATATCCGTACATTTGTTGTGAATCATATGACTGAATCTTTTTTTTTTTTTGTCAACTTGCATGACCTAAAACATTACTAATTGAGTTTCTCTATAGTCACATACAGGCCACATATGTTACGTCGCATGTATACATGATATTTATATATTATAAATAACAATTTTTAAAAAGAGTATGTGGATGTATATATATAAACATTTATTAACATATATAAATGAATTTTAAAAAACCATGTATAAATGCAGTTTGTTGAGTATGAGAAGATGATATATTTAGATGGAGACATACAAGTGTTTAGCAACATCGATCACCTTTTCGATATGCCTTGCGGGTACTTGTACGCCGTGAAAGACTGCTTTTGCGAAGAGACTTGGTCCAAAACTCCTCAATACAACATTGGTTATTGCCAACAGTCACCAGAAAAGCTGACGTGGCCGGTAGATAGTCACGGTCCTCCACCGCCGTTGTATTTCAACGCTGGTATGTTGGTCTTCGAACCAAATCTCGTCACTTACAATGATCTCATTCGAACTGTTCAAGTCACTGCTCCTACCTCTTTCGCCGAGCAGGTACGTCCGATTTGATTTTTTTTATTAACTTCATTTTCACTAGTTTGCATATATCCTTATGAATCTAGTATTATTATTAATTGAAAGGATATTATTATTGTTATTTCTTTCTAGGATTTTCTGAATATGTACTTTAGAGACATTTACAAGCCAATCCCTTCAACTTACAACCTCGTACTGGCTATGCTTTGGCGTCATCCAGAATGCGTTAACCTTGACCAAATCAATGTTGTTCATTATTGTGCTAAAGTATGTTTTTTTTATCCTGAACAAAGAGTATACTTTTGCTTCATCAATTTCTTGTTACTAATGTTTATACTTATAATCAATTTATAGGGCTCGAAGCCTTGGAGGTTCACTGGAGCTGAAGAGCATATGGACCGAGAAGACATAAAAATGTTGGTGAAGAAATGGTGGGAGATTTATCAAGATTCGAGTTTGGACTATAAGAGCTCTGTCGAGATTGAGTCGAAGCAAAATTCGATAATAGGATACCTAGCATCCGAGAACTCTGGTGGTGATGTCCTTACGGGCCTCGCCCCCTCGGCCGCATAACCCATTCCTTATGTGGAGGTTTAGCTATATATCTATTTTTAATATTTATATGTGGCAACCTCTTTTTAGTTAATTTGATATTGTTTCAGAGACGTGGCTGGTCTTGTGTTTTGTTAGACCATTGTGTCAATGACAACCTCGACTAGCCCTGCTTTTGTGATCTTCTCTTTTTTTAATAAGTATGCAACCTTGACTCCAATTAGAGATATATGGAAATTGTTCGAACCAAAAAAAAAGATATATAGAAATTACATCTCATCCACACTCAAACCATAGCCATATATTTGTAATATGGTATAATATATATATATATATATCTTTAATTATTCTAGAATTAGTTTTTGCTTTGTTACAACAAGATATTAAGATTATATATATATATATGTATTTATTTATGTATAATTATTATTTTTGTAGAAAACAATAGTTTGCATTGGCTGACTATCTAGGGTTTTGGTATTTGTGGGGGAACTCTGTGATAATGTAGGATTTCTAGGATCCTCTGTTTATCATTTCCTGATAAAAAAAGAAAAAGAAAAAAAAAACAATATTGGATTTAGGGTTTTCTGTGAAACGGAGTTTGCGACTGGAGAAATAAAATGAAATCAATGAAGCTTAACCAATCCACGAATGGGTCAAACTCTTGTGCTTAGTAGTTCCTGAATCATTACTAATTACTAAGAACTACGAGGGTATCTTCGAACCTTCAACTGTAAGTTTTAGTGATTAGTGATTACTATATCTCTAATTAAGTTGTACTTATCTTTAATATATAGACTCTAACCGTTGACTTGTGTCCTTTAACCGTTAGGTGAAAGTTTGAGAATTCAGAGCATTGTTTCACATGGACATCATCAGTCAACTTTCGGATGATTTGCTCTTGCGAAAATTGTCTTTTGTTCCGATAAACGATGTTGTGGCCACAAGTCTTTTGTCCAAAAGATAGATATGTCTTTGGATGTTAGTGTCACAACTTGAATACTATGATAGCAGTCACAATGGTGACTATAAGAGCTTCTCGCAGTTTGTTTACAGGTCTTTGATATCAAATAAGTCACCAGTTCTAGAAAAGTTGTATCTGAATGTTGGCGCTGACTGCCCCTTTATAGATATCAGACTATGGATTGATATTGCAGTTAGTCGCCGTGTGCGTGAGCTGGAAATTATAGTTCATTCTTCCAATGATGGCTTCTCTGTTAGTGTACCGAGTAGCCTATATACCTCTGATACATTAGAGACCTTGACACTCAACAGTTACCTTCTTTTGGATGTTCGTTCTTCTGTGTTTCTCCCGTCTCTTAAAGTTCTGCACCTTAAGCGTGTTGATTACGTAGCCAGCACGTCTCTTCCAAGTCTTAAAGTTCTGTCCAAATCTTGAAGAACTGTTTGTGGAACGACATGAGGAAGACGAAACAATGGATGCAACTATCGTTGTGCCTTCCTTACAAAGGTCATCTATGTTGGACAAACATTCTGGAAAATGTGGTCAGTATGTGATTAATTGCCCTTCTTTGAAGTACCTTAACATTACAGATTACATAGTTTACAATTTGCGTCAAATTCAGAATATGCCTGAGTTAGTTGAGGCAAATGTTGAGCTTACTAAAGGAGTTACTCAGCAGTTTCTGAGGGCTCTTACTTCTGTCCGACACCTTTCTCTATGTTTATCACTTTCAGAGGTAATAACAAATCTTAGAATATTAATATTGAATCTTGTGATTTCATATTATCATTCCTCTCCTTATCACTTTATGTTGTTGTGTATAATAAAAAAAACAGGTTATGTCTCCTTCTGGTATGATCTTCAATCAGCTTGTTCATCTGAACTTGCATACATTTGCTGAAGGCTGGTGGGATCTTCTTACTTGTATGCTCCAAGATTCCCCCAAACTACGATTTCTTAAACTCATCGATGTACGTGGTCTCTATAATCTGCTTTTATCCTGTTTAGTTCCCCAACATTATTGACTGATAACACTATTATGATGTTGGTCTTAGAAACATGATTCTGGTCTTTGTGGGAAAGAAACCCCGATTGGTTGGAAGCCGCCGAGTTGTGTTCCCGAGTGTTTAATGTTTAGTCTTGAGGCATTTGAGTGGAATGGATACAAAGGAAGACAAGGAGATAGAGAGATGGCAACATATGTCCTAAAGAATGCTGCTTGTTTGAAAAAGGCGACATTCTCTCCAGAATCTACTGATGTGGGAGACAAGTATCAGATGCTCAAAGACTTGGCATCTATACCTACAGCTCCAACTCCGTCTCAGCTTCTATTCGACTGAATAATAATAATAATAATAACACATTTAGTTTTCTTGGTATCTCTTTTATGATTGAGTTTATTTTTTGTTATGAGACTGGTTAACAAAAAAACGCATGATGAACCCAGTTTGCTTCTCCTTTGTCTGTACCTCAAAACTCAAAAATGTGGAGTCGAATGGTTCTGGTATCTCAAAAGAACCATGATCATCTCTGTTTTGACATATTGTCAATAGCACACATTTATAGCTTCTGATCTGACGCCCTTAGATCAGATACATGAAGTTTCACAAAATTAGAAACCATAAACCTTCTTTACCCGCTTATCTGTGTTTTTTCGGTTTACTGTTTTAACCGTAATTAATTCGGTTTGGTTTGATTTTGGTTTCGGATTTTGTTGATGATTTCATAGTTTTTTATAAAAATAATAATTAAAAACTCAAAATCAAAACATGAACTTGTAATTGTGTTTGTATTTGTAAAAAGTCAAAACTCAAAATCGAAAAATTGAAAAGTTAAAACTAAAAATCGATTTTATTGGAAAACTTAAAGAGAATGAAAGTCAAACTTAGTGATACGGCTTGCAAAAACAACTTGATAAAACTCTAATAAAAATAAATAAATGATCCAAAAACCTAAATTATATATAAGATGCTTATATATCTAGAGACTTTGTGTATCTCTCTTTTATTATTTATTTTTTGTGCAACTGATTTAAGGTATTTTTGTTATAAAAAAAAAAACTAGGTAATACAAGTAAGCATCATGGGCAAAAAAAAAATCCGAAAACCGAACCGAAACCAAACCGAAAAACTCGATCAGAACCCGAACCTGAAATTTTAAAATATCCGAACGGATCCTAAACTTCAAGACCCGAAAATCCGAACCCGAATCTAATCTGAACCTAAACCCAAATAGGTACCCAAACACATACTCAAAATATAAGTACATACTAATAATATATTAGTAATATTTATACTTGTAATAACCCAAGTGCTCAACATATTTGAGGTTTTCGGATATTTTGAATAATTTTGGGTATTTCAGTTAATTTTGGATAAATTCATTTTAAAATACTCGGGTTTGTTGGGTATTTTAGATATTTTTGAGTAGTTTGGATAAATTCGTGAATCAGCCCCCCATTTATTTTTCTCCCCCTACATATTAATTAGGGGTTTTGTCCTTAGTTGCCGAGAACAAAAATAGCTAGAGAGCTTGACAAACAAGGAACTAGGCATATCTTCAAATAATCAATGTAATTGTCTACGATTCTCTGTTTTTATTTGGTTCTCTCAATTGCAGATTCGAATCACAGATATATTTATCCTTTTCTCTTCCATCTTTTGGTTTTGTAGTGTTGTGACACGGACATCATCAGTCAATATCCGGATCACTTGCTCTTGCGAATACTGTCATTTAATCCGACAAAAGATGTCATTGTCACGAGTCTTTTGTCCAAAAGATGGCAATCTCTATGGAGACTGATACCAAAACTTGAATATGACTGTACAAGTCATCCCAGAAGATTCACACAGTTTGTTTACAGGTCTATGCTAAACAACAACGTGTCAGTTCTCCACAGGTTGGATCTCAAGAATCTTAAACTTGGTCCTGAATGTTCTACCGTAGATATTGGAATATGGATTGATATTGCAGTTAGTCGTGGTATGCGTGAGCTTGGTATTTGTATTCACTATTCCGCGGAAGGAACTTTTAGTTTACCTAATAGCCTATATACATGTGAAACGCTTGAGAGCTTCACACTCACCATTAAAAACTGCTATCTTCTGAATGTTCCTTTAGCGGTTTGTCTTCCTACCCTTAAAAAAATAAACCTAAGGTGTATTGGTCGCGCTGAAAATGCATCTCTTCTTAGGATTATCTCCGGTTGTCCTAATCTTGAAGAGTTGCGTTTAGCACAACCAGCTGATGATGGCAAGGATATGAGACATAAGGCAGGTCATACTCTGGATTACACTATTGCTGTGCCTTCCTTAAGAAGATGGCATTATTTTGATAAGATGTTTGGAAAAGGTAGTAGATATGTGACCGATGCGCCTTCTTTGAAATACTTTTGTATAACTACTGAGAATTATCTTTTCCACTCCCGTCGGATTGAGAAAGAGCCTGATTTGGTCATGGCACGTGTTGCTGCTACTAAAAAAATTACCCACCAAGTTATGAAAAAGCTTACTCGTGCCAGACGCCTTTATCTATGTTTATCACTCCCAGATGAGGTAAATAACAAATTAATCTTGTGATTTGCATATATATATATTTTTTTCTTGTTCCTCGCAATGTTTTACTTATGGTGTTGTATATATAAGACAGGTTATGAGTACTTCTGGAATGATCTTTACACACCTTGTTGACCTTAAGATATGTACATGTACTCAAGGCTGGTGGGATCTTCTTACTCGTATGCTCCAAGATTCCCCCAAAATACGATTTCTCACACTCACCAATGTATGTAGTCACTCTTTTTTTTTTTTTTTTAACATGCAAGTATGATTTAGAGGGATGATATATAACTATGTTGTTATTAATTTGGTATTTAGGAAAAGTGCCGTAGACTTGTTGGTTTAGAGACCCCGAACAGCTGGAAGCGGCCGAGTTGTGTTCCCGCGTGTTTGTTGTCCAGTCTTCGAGATTTCAAGTGGACTGGGTATAGAGGGAGACAAGGAGATAGAGAAGTGGCAACATATATCATGAGGAATGCTACTGGTTTGAAGAGAACGATTTTCTCTTCAGAATCCATTGATTTGAACGACAAGTTTCGGATGCTCAAGGAGTTAGCATCTGTACCTATGCCTTCGCCATTATGTCAGCTTCTGTTCGACTGATCATTTTACTCTCGTAGATTCTTAGATATTTTCTTTATTTGAACCCAAAAACAAGAACATATGCAAAAAAATAGTAAAGACTATTTATATTTCGGTTTACTGTTGGTTTGGTTTTAGTTATGATATTTTAACCTATAACGTTTTAGTTTGTTCACAACTCTTTGATATCAAATAAGGCACCTGTACTTGAGATGTTGCAAGTCACCGTTTGCGTGAGCTTAAAGTTTGGCATTCCTTCTTCCGATGAATGACCTTGATACTCACGGTTGCCTGCTTGTGGATGTTTCTTGTCCGGTTTTACTCTCATCCCCCAAAATTCTGCGCCTTAACGATGTCAGGTGTCGTGGCACCCAATGCTCTTTCTCTCAAGTACCTACACTTACGCATGATTTTGAGTGGTTCGAGGCACATGTTGACATTCCTCCTGGGTGACTCTTACTTCTGTCCTATGCCTTGCTCTATATATGATTCTCACTTTTACAAGTAAGAAATAAATAGCAGATATGAGCTAATCTTTGAACTGATCTTGTAAGATTTATCACTCTCATTCATACATTAAGCTAGGTTGTTATATTTATGATACAAGTTATGAAAACATTACTGTATCCTCAAATTTCACCATGTATAGTCTCTTTTAACTAACGCTTCTTCTTGTGCGAGTGGCTTCGTAACTTATCATATTGTAATTCGATTTACATATCTCTTGCTTAATCTAGAGTTGACTGTTGACTAAATAGGATCGTCTAGATTTATTTCGGTTTACATCAAAAAGTAGGATAAATGGAGGGTCCTTTTTATAAGATTGAATAAAGAAAACAAAGATTGAGCAAGTGATGTGTATGTTAAAAACAAATATATAATCAAAGTAGAAAACTAGGCCTCAGAGATCTTGGTGATTAAAACAATCATCAACTGAAGAACAAACGTTCTTCATCAAGAGTAGCAGATATTTTTCTAGTATCACTGGCCACATTTTAAAAAAAAAAAAAAAAAAAAGATTGGAAAAAGTAAAAAATTGGATAATTTGTATCAATGATGGTGAATCAGAAGTAGCTGGTTTATGATCACATGCTTCCCGGAGGAATTCAAAGGGAATCCGAATGATTTTTTTCGTCATCTTTCACCATCAAAGATATCAACAGATGTTTATATTTCACAAAGACAATAAACAATATTTTCTAAACGGAAAATCTTAAATCAACGAAGAAGTATTAAAAAAAAGAAGTGATGATGAGTCAGAAGTAGCTGGTTTATGATCACATCTTTCCCGGAGGAATTCAAAGGGAATCCGAATGATTTTTTTCGTCATCTCTCACATCAATGCTGCAAAAGATTTCCAAAATTCAAAAAAAAAAAAAACCCAAAAACTTCAACTCTACGATTACGAAAACTGCATCACCCCATTTCAGAGATGAGGCTTTGCTCATGAGTTCACTGAAATAGAAGTTCAGAGAGAAGATAAGAGATTCGAGAAAGTAAATACTAGCGAAGGTCCTTTTATATATACGGCGACGAAGAGGTTAACTGCGAGGAGAAGCCCTAATCTTTATGCTTGGTGAAACGATGCCGTATTTGCGTAGGACTCGAAGCTTGGGCCTTTTGGATGCGCTATTAGTTTATGCTACTTTTTTTTTCTTTTTTGAAGTAGTACGTGAACTGGGTTCATAAAAAATAACACTCTAATATCCTGAAATTAGAACCACAAGTAAAAACATCTACTGTATAAAAGACAAATATACGAAAGATCTGATTATACAGCTTCTTTATCTCAAATATGGGATACAAGTGAAGGAGAATACAAAGACAGGAACATACATTAATACAGACATGAGCATGACGTGTTCTTAGTAATAAATTAATAATCATGTTCAGCTGCAACAGACAGATTCAGTCTCAGGTACCAAAAGCTTCGGACCAGAAGCGGCCTGTGAAGACTCCTGAGAGTGACTCGGTCTATATATAATATCATCGGGTCAACACTTTTGCCTACGAGCTATTTCCCACGACCAAAACCTGAGGTTGCCTGCCTCCAACACGAAGATGCGGGTTTCTTCTAACTTAAACCGACACTTCTTGCTTTATTTCCGAAGCTTGAGGTGTTGATGTTGCTGCTATATCTTTGACAAATGTTCTTAGGCATCCGTTTATTATGCGTGGCGCTGATCCATCGCAGAACCGTTTTGCAAGATCAACAGCCTTTTCACATCATTTTTCTAACAGTGTTAGTTCACAAAATGATCAAGGTTATTATATTGCAAAGCTAACTGAAGAGGGAGACTGAGAGAGATACCTCGTTAATGACAATGGGGTGCCGGGTTTCAAGGACTGCCACTTCAGACATTGCTAAGTGAAGAATCGAAAACTCTAGTATTCTTCCAGCTGGTGCACTCTGTAAATCGGTGCAGCAACATCCATAAGGTATTTATCGGTAGCAAGAGGTGAAAAGATATATAGACAATCACACAACCATAATCAGAAACTGCTTCTAGATGCTCAAGCTAATTCAAAAACAAATGTTGAGCTCAGAGTGCAAACAGCTAGGTAATAATGAGAGCGGTATCACAACAAAGAGACAATGGAAGAAAATTATCAGCAATGAAGCTTTGAATTTGGTGGTTCCTAAGTTTTCAACTATCCACTACTTGGCTGAAGTTGAAGTTCAAGTGTTCAATTTATACCTTCCAATCTGGCGGGGAAATTTTCTCGATGATAACAACATGACTATCCCATTTATCAACCACTGCAGCCAAGAGTTTCTTTGCAAACCTTTGAAAAAACAAATAGTGGGAATAGGGTATACAGAATGTATTTGAGAGTAAGCAGAAATTATTATCCATAGGTACATTTTATAGATTACCGTAAAACAAGTTTGCTGTACACCAGCTTTGGGGGAGCTGAAAGCACTTCTGCTTCTGCAGAAGAGGGAGGATGAGCAAAAACATGATAAATTTCCATGAGCCAATCGAAACAAGAGTCTCTTTGCAATATAAGTAAAGCAGAACAGGAAAACTTATATTCAGAATAAGACCTACCGATTTTGGATTCGTTTTCATCATGGCGCACAAGCTTATCTTCTTCTTCTATAGTTTCGGTTTTAACTGGGGGTCCTCCAAAGCTCATGTGGTTGTATTCCAACAAAGAAGTCTTATCAAACTCGTATCCAGGCTCTGTACCAAACCCAATCATTATTCACTGAAGTTATGTCACTTAAATCCAGAAGAAAGATTCAAGCAATTGATCAACAGTGTGGATTATCACACAAATTACAATGAGGTTCCTACATTCCTGACAGTGCTTCAGCAGGACACAGACCAAGATGAAAAACACAAGTTTAGTTGATATACTTTACCTCTTCTTGCATTTATTCTCTTCTCAAAGAGACGAATTGGGTCTGATCCTTCTAAGCATGCGGCATAAAGTATTACTCTGTCAAGATCATTAAGCATCCGAATAAGTATTACTCTGTCAAGATCATACCAATAACATGGAATCATACAGTAGTTCATTTTCAGTGGAAATCAAGTAACAGTGGAAAATAAATGGCTTATATTTCTAGACTTATCTAAACTAAAAATTGATTTCAAGTTTTAGGGTTTTGGGTAAGACCTTAAACCCAAACTCATTGAACACTAATTTGAGCCTTATTCTTATCCCAGGAAGCCATAAAGATGACCTTATCATTCCAATTTCAGTAACGAAGAATTTGATTTGCAGCTAAATTTCCAATTCCATTCAAATCAACAAAAGCGACTACGATTTAAGAAACGAGCAAAGCGAGGAAATGAAGCTTACAGAGCGAGCTCACGGGCGGCTCGAGGGCTACTTAATCGACCGCTCTTATCTACCTTCGGCATCGGAACATCTCTCACTTCCTCTGGGGAAATCGTCGGCGTACGGAGAGCGCTTCTCTTCGGAGAGAAAACGAAGCATAGTGACGACGGCCGTTTATTTCCCGTCCGCAGGGAAACCAAGTTTGTTGGCCGGAGCGAATCCACCGATGTAAATCCTAACGAACGGTGAGAATCTGGTGAAACATTACTGGACAAGTAACAGAGATTCAAGGACGAATTTAGGCAAAGCAAAGAGATGGTTCCCTCCATTTTTGTTTCGAGCTCTCTCTCTGCTTCGTCGTGTTAGTCAGACAGAAGCGAATCAGATAACGATATCCGTAAAATTAAAATTAAAATATCTCGGGAGAAAAGAAAAATAAAGAAGTAGATGTGTACGACGACGTTTTATCAGATTGTTTGAGTATGCTTAAAAATGGCCCATGCAGGTTTCGAACCTGCGACCTTCGCGTTATTAGCACGACGCTCTAACCAACAGAGCTAATGGGCCAATACACTTGCACATCGTAGGTCTAAATATTAATACATAAACAATAAGAGTGCATTTAATCTTGCGTCTATGCATCGTGTAGTAGTAATCTTGCTTCCCCCACTAAAAATACTAGATTCCATAATAAAACGGAAATAATTGCTTTTATGATAGCAATAAAGTTTATTTCTATTCATGATAATTTGTTTTTTTAACGTTTTGACAGATTATTACTTCTAATTCGTTTGTATTTATACGTAAGTGCATTTTGAGCACCCTGCATTTAGGTTTGGTCTGTGGCACCCCATCAATCAACGGCCTTGAATTTCCACATCAAAGGGAACGAAGAGGTTCGCGTCATCGGCTATTCACTCTCTCTATATCTAATATCTGCCTAGTCCTCCAAGCCAGATCTCTGCAGTTACACACACACAGTATTCCGATTCGTGATCGTCTTGTGTAACGAGATCTGTTAATCTACTGCGATATGGCGATGCAACAGAGGCCAAAGACGAAGATCGTGTGCACACTCGGGCCAGCGTCCAGATCTGTCCCGATGGTGGAGAAGCTTCTTAGGGCGGGGATGAGCGTCGCTCGATTCAATTTCTCTCATGGTTCGTACGACTACCACCAGGAGACCCTCGACAATCTCCGTCAGGCCATGCTTAACACTAGCATCCTCTGTGCTGTCATGCTCGACACCAAGGTCATCAATCGTTTTTTCTATAATTTATATATTTATAAAACTTGTACCTACCTAGAATGTTAATATAATGTTTGTCATCTTGAAGAGGAATATAATGTCAACAGTGTATGTGTTTCAATTAATCAAATCCTCTATCGCCTGTTACTTGGCTTTCTGGCAATAAGAGTGAAGTGTAGCTAATACGCTGTTAACCTAGATTGGTGTTTCATTTCTGGATTTTTACTGTATGCTATGCGACACCTGCTTCATAACGTTTATTTTCTTGAATTTTCTTTGGAAAAGCCAATAGGTTCACCATCATCCCTAAGGGGATACTTAGCTCTCTCTTTCCCATTTGTTGCCTTAGCATTGATGGTGTTGTCAATAGTCTCATAAACCTGGTTATATGTTTTAGGGTTTCGGAATATGCTCTAAGGAACGTAATTTTGTAATTGCATGACAGGGACCAGAAATTCGAACAGGGTTCTTAAAGGATGGGAAACCTATCCAGCTGAAACAAGGCCAAGAAATCACCATTTCGACTAACTATGACTTGAAGGGTGATGAGAAGATGATATGCATGAGCTACAAAAAGTTGGCGGAAGATGTCAAACCAGGCATGGTCATACTCTGTGCCGATGGTACCATCTCCTTAATGGTCCTCTCTTGTGACAAAAAAAAGGGCACAGTTCGTTGCCGTTGTGAGAACACAGCAATGCTCGGTGAGAGGAAGAACGTTAATCTCCCTGGTGTTGTGGTGGATCTCCCAACTCTAACTGAAAAAGACAAGCAAGACATCCTTGAATGGGGAGTTCCAAATCAAATCGACATTATTGCTCTGTCTTTTGTTAGAAAAGGTTCGGACTTGGTACAAGTTAGGCAGCTACTCGGAAAGCATGCTAAAACCATTCTTTTAATGTCGAAGGTACACGCCATTTAAACTCTTCTCACATTCCAGAAACCACATAGAAACACTTCTTATGATAAGTTACTTTTGATTGACAGGTTGAAAACCAAGAAGGTGTGGCGAATTTTGATGACATCATGATAAACTCAGATGCGTTTATGATCGCTAGAGGTGACCTTGGAATGGAGATCCCAATCGAGAAAATCTTCTTAGCTCAGAAAGTGATGATCTACAAGTGCAACTTCTTAGGTAAGTCACAGCGACTCAGATGCTTGAGTCCATGATCAAATCTCCACGACCAACAAGAGCAGAAGCAACAGATGTCGCGAACGCTGTCCTCGATGGCACGGACTGTGTCATGTCATGCTCAGTGGTGAGACCGCAGCAGGAGCATATCCAGAGCTTGCTGTCCAGACAATGGCCAAGATATGTGTGGAAGCAGAGAGTACATTGGACTATGGAGACATCTTCAAGAGGATAATGCTTCACTCTGAGGTCCCCATGAGCCCGATGGAGTCACTTGCTTCCTCTGCCGGCAGAACCGCTACTTCCTCTAGAGCCACTCTCATGATGGTGTTGACCAGAGGAGGCAGCACAGCGAGACTGGTGGCTAAGTATAGACCAGGAATACCTATTTTGTCGGTGGTGGTTCCCGAAATCACGTCCGACTCTTTTGATTGGACGTGTAGCAACGAGGCACCGGCGAGACACAGCCTCATTTTCCAGGGTTTAGTCCCGGTGCTGTACGCTGGTTCGGCCAGAGCCTCCATCGATGAGTCAACAGAAGAAACAATCGAGTTCGCGACTAAGTACGGGAAAAAGAAGCAACTGTGCAAGGCCGGAGACTCTGTCGTGGCTCTCCTCCGTACAGGTAACGCTATTGTCATCAAGATCTTGACCGTCAAGTGATCCATTTGCGTTTGCGTTTGGATATTATTCACCATGGTGAGATGGAAACTCGAAATCTCTTTTGATTTTCTTGGTCACACACTACGTCATGTTCTTGGATCATGCTCTGCTTACAGACTACATTTTTTGGTTCGAGTGCAATTGCATAACCAAAGACTATTTTCGAAAATACTTTACAAAAATTGTGTAACGTGAATCATTTGGCTCGTTAATGTGACCAAACTTTGGGATTCGTATTTGGAGATAATGCGATTCAGATGACAACCATATTCACATGCCTCTCCCTCTCAACATAAATTTTCGGGCCCATCTTTCCATATAATTTGCTTTCACAAAGCAAAAAAGAACAGTTTTAACGAGTACTAACACAAATTAAACAGTTGTAACTTGTAATTGTTTGCTGCAGCACATGAATCAAGCAAGATAATATAAAACAAATCAAGAAAATATTCCATTGCTCCAAAAGTGTGTTTATTTGTTATATTCAACAATCTGACTGAACAAGATTTTATGTACTTCAAGCTGATGAAGACTGATCCAAGAGAAATGCAGGGATTGTTTTGTTTCTGATTTTTACTTTTATCCTGATTATGAGTTCTCACCGAGATGAGACGATCCTGAGGCTGATGCGGATGACGAAGAGGAGGAAGAGAATAATCCACTGAACGGCCAAGGTAAAGAGAACCTTCTTTCGCTGACATTACCGTTCCTTGCATCATCTTCCACATTCTCATTACTTATGTTGACCTCTAGAGTTCTTGTTCTAGGTCTTACCAGATCAACCTTAGTTTCATCATCAGGAGGGAGTTCATATCGACACACAGGACACGAACTGTGTAGCTCGAGCCACGGTACTATACACAGGTTGTGAAACTTGTGCTTACACGGCATCTCTTTAGCTTCACTTCCCTTTTCAAAATCATCCAAACAAACCGAGCATTGCAATGGCTCACTTATCTTAACCATTGGGAGATTTTTCACAGCTTCTTTCCGTGCTGGAAGAGTCCCGTGCCTGATCGGATCATTATCAGCTAGATGTTCAAGCAAGTGGTCTAACCCGGGTCCAACAAAGTAATCTCCAAATGCAGAAAGAGAAATATTGTTCCGGATTTGATTCAAACCGGTCGATCCCTGACCAAACGGGTTCTGGTCTGAGCTCTCATATTCGGAAGCAATCCCTGCACGAATGCCCTGAAGTAACTGCAATATGGCGGCTGAGCTTCTCCGTCTTCTCCTAAGGATAGTTTCAAGCTCTCTGTCTAAATCAATCTCTCTACCTAGTTGCCTGTGGCGATGACGACGGCGATTATGATTATGAAGATGATCGACATTGCTGTCATTCCCATCAACATCAGCAGCAACATTGACCTCATCATTATCCACACCAAACTCTGTCCTCCTAAACCTTCTACGTCTCCGAGGATTATTCATCATTCCAAGCAAGATTGGACCCCATAGAGATAATGCACGGTCTGTACTGAAATCGATATCTGGATCTTCAACCTCCCTTAGGCTACTGCCGCCATTAATCTCATTGCTCATTTCTTCGATGAACCCGCTTTGGCAAAAGGGACATTTGATCTCGGAACCAATGATTGGATTCACCATTTGTGAACACATATGACACCAATACCTAGCCGCCATTGCTTCTCCCTCTATTGTCTCTTTTCACACCCAAATCTCTTTATATCTCTCCTTTCTGAAACAACCAGAAGAAGAACATAAGAAACATGATGAATTTCACACCTTTCTTTGCCCATTTTCCATTCGTTTAGATTCTGTTTCAACAGATCTAAACAAAGATAACGACATTCCCAAAATTTTCACTAAAACCAAGAGCATCATTGTCATCAATATTCATTCAGACAGGAAAATCTTAGGAGACACAAGAAATTCAAGCTTCCTCTGCAAACACGAATTAGCTAATTACATATTTGACCCCACCAAGGGAAACAAAAAACTGTCTCTTAAAAACGAAAAAATAGAAATCAGAGCAAATCCATGAAAATAAAACTCCCAATTCTCATGCACATAGATCAATCTAAATAAAAACAAAACCATACCTTGTAAACGTTCCTAGTTTCTGGAGATCCAGAAAAAGATAAATCTTCTTCTTTCTTTAAGATCTCCACCAAGATGAAAGAACCCAAGAGCTCTTTATTTGTCTTTTTATCTTCTGGGAGGTCTTCAGAAATGGTGGGAGAAGAACAAAAGAGGAACGAAGGAGAAAAGGAAGACGAAGAAAGAGAATGTAGTTGCAGACCCAATCTAAAGCCCATTAACAACAAAACTGACATATAAAGCGGCCGGGTCTAGCTTACCCGACCTAAACCACTTCTAATTTTTAAATCTAATTGAACCGAATTGAATTGGAATGAACCGGTAGAAGAAGAAGAGAAACCGTTGTTTCGGTGCCAGAAAGTGAAAAATCTCCGACGATGAGCGAAACCGAAGCAACCGGCGTTACCGATGATTTAGCTCCACTAACTGCAACTGCTGTTGCTGCTGATGCGACGGAGCATACAGCGATCGGGGTGATTGATTCGGCGGAGGAAGCCATAGGAGGAGCAGAGAAATGGGTGGATGATTTCCAGCGGACGGTGAAGGAATCGACGGATTCCGCCATTCGCTCAGCTCGTTCCCTCCGTGAAAACTCTACCTCTCAGTTCCGTTCTATACAGGTCAATCTCTCTTTGTTCACCAAGAAGTTTTTTGCGAATCGAGATTCTTTAGCAACAAATTTCAGGATTCAAACCTGGATTCGAATTCAATAACATCATAAGCTATTATTCTAGAACTGAGTTCGATTCTATACAGATTTTACTCCGATTAGCCGTGTTTAATTTATTGATTGGTGCTAGGTATTGTTCATAGGTGAACATCTTGTTGAGTCATAACTTTAGAACTTATTGGCAGTGATCCCAGTCTCTCCTGGACTCTGATTATGTCTCCTCTTTTCAAATGGTTGTTTAAAAATCTGCAATGTAATCTTAAGGCATTCTTGATTATCTGCCAACATCAGAGTTTTCGTTTATTACATATCTTCAAAGAATCAACGTCATTTGAAGATATCAATTCATGCTGCTTAAAGATATGCTATGAATTAGCTGTATATATGTGTCTCCGTCTCTCTTAAAATCTTGTTGTAGTTACATTTGTTTCTGAAATTGCAGGATTTCATTCCACATGCTTTGACTCAGTATAAGACCTATGAGAACGCTTTCTTTAGTAGAGTTACAGGTAACTTGTTCATGAAAATTATTTATGCTTGTATACTACTTTAATGCTTAGGAACGATTATTTTGATCAAACCATTGATATTATAACAGATAGTTGCCCGAAACCTTCATATGTATTTGTAGTGCATCTAATAATGTTCTTAAACTAGAGTCTTCTTATCATTTTCAAATGGTCAAGCCTTGCATGATTCACTAGATTTGTAGCGGCTAATCTATCGTTACTCTGACTCGCTATCAGCTGCTGTTTTTCTTTTCTTTTGCAGAAGAATTGATAAACGCAAAGGAGCATCCGGCTGCTACTGTTGGGCTTGGTGTCGCTGCTGGTCTCGTTCTGATGCGAGGTATGACCTCTATGCTCTTATCACCTTTACAACTTACAAGATTCCTTTGCTTAGGAGCATCCAAGTAGTATTACATCTCTCTTGCTTTCTTGTATAAATCTTGTTTTCTATGGTTCTGATTCCAGGCCCAAGAAGATTCTTGTTTCGTCATACACTGGGTCGATTTCAGAGCGAAGAGGTATGTATCTACCATGCCACTGGCTTTTAAAGTTTTCTTAATGTTGTTATACTTAGTTGCCCTGGTTTGTCTCTCCTCTCATGTTGTTTACAACCACTTCAAAATCATCTCTTCAGGCACAGTTCTTGAAAGCTGAGAAGCATGTCAAGGAGATGAACATGTCTGTAGACTTGATGAAAAAGGAGAGCAGGAAATTGCTTGAGAGGGCGGCTTTAGCGGAGAAGGATATGAAACACGGTCTTTCTGAACTCATGTATGCCTCAACATCAACGGTTCCACTTATTTTATTTGCGTAGTTGACATTATTTGCGTTAATACGCTTACTACTGTCATATTTATAGGAACTCTGGAAACGATATACATCGTCTGGCTAAGTCTGTCCACAAGGTTGAATGCGAAGCTACAGGTAATCTTGAACAAGAATTATTTCTAGTCCGTTCTCTCCAATGGTTTCTTTGTTATTATCCTTTGTTGATGCCAATCCATCAGATTTTGCTTTTCACAGATACTTCTATTCTCTGCAGATTTGATGGACGGACTACGACAAATTCCTGGGAGGGAAGCTATCAAGCTTAGAGCTGAAGTGAGTCGACTTTTTTCTTCTCCCACATTGTTTTAGCTTCATTGCAATGAACGTCTAATCAAATTCTCTTGTCTTAAATCATTAGGTGGCCTCCATGACTTCGCTCTTGAGACAGAAGAGGATTGCATTGAACAAAAGGATCATGAGGATGTCTGAGCTAGGAGTTCCCGTCTGATATATCCACCACGATTCCACCATTTTCTTGGGTTTCCTCGAACAAAATTGATTAGGAATTTTTCCAATTGAATCGCAGTATACTCTCGTCTATAAAACATCTAACTCTGTCTGAAGCTAAAACCTGAGCTTGAGACAGCTAAAACCTGAGCTTGAGACAGAACTTATGCACTTTGTGTTTGTGCCTGGTTCATGGGGTTTCTGGTTCTGAGAGAACTAACTGAGTCAAAATAATATTTGTCCTTGAGTTTGGAGAATCCTGAATTATTAGTCTTGAAAATTTATAAGAAACATAAAAAGTTAATGATTCATTCAGTAAAGGTTGGGGACATGAAGATTTAATGGACTAGTATTGAAACGTAACTCTTATGGGAAAGGGAGTGTGCGATTAGGCGTCCCAACCGCTCTGATTGGTCTCATCATGTTAAGCCCTCCGGATGAGCTAGAAGCTTCGGTCGTTGGACAACTCCGACCATTAATGTCCAAAGTCCGATCTCTCTTCCTTAGACGCTCTCTCTTGAGCAGAGTTCCTAACTTATCCTTTCCCGGTTTGCCTTTGACCGGAACAGGTATCATCTCCAGGCCCATCAGCTTCGCGACCACCCCTGTTTTGCACCAAACCACACTCTCTCCAGCCACTGTCCGAGGCAGGCGTTTTGTCTCCAAGCTCATCTGGCTCGATCTCTTCGATGTACGTTGGTCTCCGCAGTGGGATCTCCGTCCACCCTGTATTGTCATATCAACACTGGTGCCAAGCTGGCGCCGGAACGACGACCGGTACATCGCATCCTTACCGTCTAGCGAAAAACGTGGGTACTGATTCAACGCGTTCCTCGCCGACCTATTCGGCAAGCAAAATAACATAAGTTATACCCAAAAAAAACGTTATCTACAAATTTCACCATTATAAGAAATCTAGAAAATTCAAAAGAAACAAAAACACTTTAAATTGTAGTCATCGTAAATCGAAAAGCTGAACCGGTGAATATTATATCATGTAATCAAAGTTTTGTATTCCTAGGTCTATCTTACTCCTTCTATTTCACTTTATTTGTAGTTTTAGGGTTTTTTTTTGTTATAAAATAAGTATTATTTTGGGTTTTTAATTCAAATTTTAAATAAAATTTATTTTATTACCTCTACTATTTTAATATGATAACCAATGAAAAAACTTGTTTAATGTATTAATGAAGGGTTAAAAAGAAAATTTGAATGTTTTCTTAATTTGTGTGCTAAAACCTTAAACAACAAATAAAATGAAAGAGAGGGAATAATTAATATATACCATGTTATAACAGATGAAATAAAAAGTTTAACTATTCGTAAGAGTTCATGAGTACTAATGAGAGTATTTATTATATATAGATATATAAATAAGCATGACGCACCTCAAAATATCGGAACTGTTAACACATGACATCCGAACGGGCTGATGATATAACTTATCATCATCGTCGTCATCATCATCATCACCGCAGTTATCATAAGTACCGTAGCAAGATTCACGGAGTCTAGCTCTTCGAACAATATCTTCTTCAACCTCTAGCTGAAGTATCATCTCCTCTAGCGTTCTCGGCGACCCTCCACTGAAAGGAGTGTTTTCAGGTGTAACAGAAGGCCCCACATCGTTCTTTTGGTGTTGGTTTAGCGTCGAGGTGGAGCCATCGCCACCACAAGAGCTCGTGAAGGCACCGCGTGGACCTCTTCCTCGCATTCTCGAAGCAAGAGAGTATTTCTTGAGGAAGAACAAAGAGAGATCTTTCATTGTTTTGTTTGGGATATTGTCTTAAGGATTTGAAATTGATGTTGAAGGAGAAGAAGCCATGGTGGTGTGTGGTGTGTGGCGTGAGAGGAATGAATACGGCCACGGGGTGGTGGGAGATAGTTTCTTCAAGTTTTGGGGTAAACAAAATAAGTTTATTTTTGACGATTTAATGAGTGTCACGCGGGAAAGTGTCATTGGTCAGTCACGAGGTTCTCTTTTTCACGTATTGTAATTTATAAATACAAGCTTGTTTCCCGAACCATTTGCAATTTTTTCTTATCTGAAATATTTGATTTATCAGATATTTCTCCATTTCACTAAAACTACAAAAATAGGGGAAGTATTGTAAGATTTCAAAAGTTAAGGAAAACACTATAATTTATATTAAATACAAGGATTTTAGTCGGATAGATACTTATTTCAGCATGCATCAAACGATGTCGTAGATGAAATACACACACTCTTTAAAATTAAAAGACTAGGCATATAGATAACATAATCAAACCCGAATCGCTGAAACAGCTATCATATGATAGAAACAATTTTTTTTGAGAATCTCTTTGTCGGCAGCAGCTCGAATTGCGTACCGTTTGAAGAGCTTACGAGTCAGGTCAGGACCAAGATAGGCCTGAACCATCGGCCTTAAACCGGCTTGAGCATAGTTAGCCCTGGTTTGACCGTTAATCGGAATCTGGATCTTTCATCAACTCCTCCTGCTTACCATTCGTCGTAGTCAGCTATGCTCAAATTCTCCATCTTCTCTATTTTGAAACCACCGCAACGGTCAATCGCCGCCGTCTATTTATTGTCCTCGGTGCTCCTATTGTACACTGGAATGTTGAAACTGTCTCTTTTATCCTCCTCTATTAAACCCTTTTACAAACTCACCAGTAAATAAAAAAAGGGACGTTACGTCAATTCCATACACAAAACATAACAAACGTTCAAAAAGTAATAGCATGACGTCATCATGAGCTCTAATTACCTCATCTACTAGATCTTGCCAAGCTCGATCCATCAAAGTTGTGAAAGGGTGCTTGAGACTCGAGTCAGGATCACCGAATTGCCTTCCTTAGCCCGCAGGGCCCCCACCCCCAAAAAAAAAAAAAAACCCCCCCCCAAAAAATTTTTTTTTGCGACATTTCAAGAACTCGACTAAGTCCTTTTCTGATTGCTCCGCGTATGCCTCCAAGACTTCTTTCTCCTTCCCTTGTTCCATGTCTTCGATCCTTTCTCCATCACTTTTTCGGGTATCTATCATAACCAATACAAGGAAATTAACCATTTTTCGATCCATACAACATAAAACAAAATCCGTTACATAAATTAAGTTGGTTCGGACATATCTCATAATATAATTTCATAATCGGACGCTATATATTGTTGTTTATGAGATATTATTGTTCATTAACTTTAGAAGAAATTGCGTTTATATATTTTCTGCTAAATTTGTTTATATATTTTTCCATCGGCCTATCTAGTAATCAATATGAATCTTAAAATTAAATCATGTTTTTAGCCGATAGTAATTGCAAATATACCCAAATGTTCATATATCACCTTTCATTTCATCAAAATCAACATGCATAAGTGAATAATGAAACTTAACTCAAAAGATGTTGAATTAATCAATATATATTACCTGAGAGAGCCACTGTAAGGCGCTCATGGTCACAACGACATGGAGCTCTTCTTTCGGAAACAACCGCTTATAGAACGAGCCAGGAACGCCAGCCGCAAAGTACTTCCGGCTCGAACCGTTCACTTTCTCAGCCAACAATCGAAACAACATGTTGAAGTCATTAGAAGGCAAGTCAGAGAAGAAGACCTCTAACTCCAGCTCCGGATCGACTCCGCCGTCAATCAAGGCCAGCTTCCGCCGTAACACCTCAACCACCGTGTCCACCGTGGAAAACGTGTTGTCTCCGACTGCGCAGCCTAAATCGGCAATCTTTAGGTGAGAGGAGGAGCATCCTTTGGTCAGCTTAATGGAATGGATGGCTGAGGTCAGCATTGGTTTGCTCAAGGATAGAGCTACTGCCGGACCGTAAGCGTTTTTGGCGTAGCTGGCGTCATCCTCGCCGCCTTGCATGGAGAGCACGTGCTCGAGGCTCCGCGACGACTCCATCTTTAGTTTTAAATGTGTAAGAAAGTGTGTGAACGTTACACTGATAATTAAGTAAATAAAAGGAGGATCTTTTTTTTTTTGGGGGCAACTTATTAGATCTTAGAACTTGATGGCTCAATGAGGATCAAACGTCTCTATATATATAGTCGGCAACATCATGCATTCAAAGGCTTACGTCGTCGTTTTAAGTTCAATTTAATAGGGGTGGACATTTTAACCGAACCGAACTAACCAAACCGAACCAACCGAACCAACCGAACTCATCCCAATTCAAACCGAATCAAAGTCTACGTCCAAACATTTTGGATAGTTTTTTTTAATCCGAATGCTTCGCTTTAAAACAAACCGAACCGATAAACGAATGTACTTATATTATTAATTAATTAAAAATATTAAAAATATTTATGTAATCTTAATTCTTTAGGTAAAGTAATACTTTTAGTTAGTTTTTTTAATTTTGTTAGTTTATTTTTCATGGTTTATTGACTTTATCTCTTACATGTTTTATTTGAACTTTGAACTTTTAAGTATTAACCTTTTAATTTCCGATTGATTATTGTTTCCATATATTAGTGACAATAACTTTAATTTTTTAATTGGTTTGTTTTTCTCAACCGAACTAAAACCAAACCAAACTAGAACTGAACCAAACTAAATCAAACCAAAAACAAACCAAACCAAAATATATTTGGTTGATTTTGGTTAGAGTTTTCTTAAAACTGAATTAACCTACCCGAACCAAATCCAAACTTAAACCGAAATGCTCACCGACAGTTAAAATGCTCATATGTCCTTCAAATAACTTAGAAATACATATTGAAACTGCTACATTAATATATTAACAATTCTATAAAATTTTATATTTATATCTTTATTTTTCGAAAGTTACCACAAAATTACAAAAGACCTAAACATATATCTTAGTAATTTGTGTTAGATTTATTTTTACTAACATATATCTTAGTAATTTATGTTACTAACACAATTCATCTAGAAAGATGAATAGATGGGTTATAGAAGAGGTGATGTGTTTAACTCCTACTTATGTTGAAACTCGCATAATATTAAAATATAGTCTAAAAGTTTTGAAAATTATCGTGTTTTAGATTTATGAATAGTTTCTAAGAGTTTTAAAATAATATGAAAGAGTACAATAATATTTGCTAGACTTTTACAAACTCTTCCAAAAACCTAAAGTAGAAGAAATCAAGAGAATTTGAATGAAAAAATCTTAATATAGTCACTGATAACCAATGAAACTTGCACAAGTGTGGATCAACTTGGCTAGTAAATTAGTTGAATGAAACTGTTGTGCTGAGATTTTTCATGTTGTGGGGTCCGCTGGTAAATGCTAGTCCCCATGAAAGAATGAGTTGATTTGGTATATGGTTACAGCGTGAACGTGAAAGAAGAAAATATTTACTTTAAGCAAAAAAAAAAAAATACTTTAACCAAAAAGCAGAAAGCATTAGAGAACCCCAAATTTCTTAGAGGGACAATATGAGAAAGTTTTCAAATTCACAAAATTTTCTGTTAGTAGACGCTTACAATGTTTTTCACGCAACCTAAATTAAGTATTAATAGAATTGTATCTATATTATGAAATAAAGAAGATAAGTTGCTGAGATTAGCAATTTAGTTGACATAATAAAAGAAGAAGAGATTAGCAGTTGCGTATAACTTTGGTATCTAAAAACAAAAAAGATGAGTAGATAAGTTATATATAAAATTAGTCGCTGTCTCTGTCCACTAACATTGTTTTCCTCTTTTGATTATATATTTATGAAATCAATACAACGATATATTCTCTCCGGGGGTTGTAAATTCCTTAGGTATACAGTATTTAGTTTTCTAGAAGAACTTTTGCTATCGGGTGTACAGATATCCTACTATAGCAAGAGTATAACAAAGTCAGACTCTTTGCAAACGATGATATATCACTTAGTTTATATAAAAATAATGTCAAGATCGATGACATGTCTATTATATAAAAACTTTAAACGTTCTCTTCGGTAATAAATTAATAACCTTATGCTTCATAAACTTGGTAGTTTCTTTGGTGATTTACAAAACCGTCAAGCTCCCGAAAGTAGGATTTTGATGTAGAAAGCGTTTAGTATAGTGTCACTTCATAGATTCTTTATCCGGATAATTTAGTCAATATCATCAAAAACAAGAAGGTAAAGAAAAATATTAAATACTAAGTGCATTATATAACGTGTAAATGTGTCACTTTCTTTTTTCTTAATCGTCTGTTGTAACTTTTGGCAGTTGATTTCGGGAAAACGGAACTTTTATTTTATTTTGGTATGACAGGAAAACAGAACATAGGTCTATTATTTTAAATACTGACCAAATTCATCTTCTGCTAATAAGTGGTGCACACTGAATGTGTTGTTTTCCAGTTTATGGAATTTTCAATATCTAAATTAACTTTCATAATAAAAAATTACATACCCAAATTTTGTATGTCTAACAATACATGTAAACAGTAAGCACTCCCATACATGATACATATATCACTACACAAATCAAATATTCGTTTCTTCAGAAGGTGAAAAAAGGCGGAGACCGTGACTTGATAAGATTGACTTGAAAATTTTAGTATTAGTGAAAAAGGCATGTCGTTTGACGAGATCCCATGATAATATTTTTTTGTCAAATGATAATATTGTCGGAGGATATTGCTGTTGAACCATAAGGTTGGACAACTTTGAAAAGAGTCTCGGATGACTTAATCATGTAATTAACTAAGGATTGGAGGCCAACAACCAAAAGGAACCAGAGCCTAAGGCTGGTGCCTGTTGTTTGTTGTCTAATGCTAAACAATTTACGGTGGGAAAAATGTGCTATATTATCTTATAGCTAGGAGTTTTGGTTGTTTTCATTTTTCAACATAAATGAATTTTGTTTCAAAATTTTCATTAAAAATACAAAATTTTATATTTTTTAACGAAGGAAAAATAAGATTCTACAATGATACCTACTGTACAACTCAATTAGTGATACCTATTTCCCAATATAATATACATAATAATACAAAATATGTAGGTTTAAACAGAAATATCATTAATTTATTAGCTACAACAGATTATAAAATTTAATTTAAATGTTAAGTTACACAAAAATAAAATCAATCTAAAAGTAGGTATTGACATGATATATACCAAATAAAATCAAGTCATTTTGATCTTTATTTGATTTTTTATATAAACAAAAATAAGTCAATGATTCAAATTCAATCATACATTTTTTGTGTTATTCTAAAAATTATTTGAAATAGAATACATTTAATATATAAAAATCGATCTTTTCTTTTAATGTCTTTTATTTAAATTATAAAATTTGTATATAATTTAAGAAAAAGGCAATAAATCCATTTCACATTATTTTCTAGCAAAATTGACTTATATGGGCTATAATGAAAGCCCAAGACTGACATATAGATGATTCATGACCCGAATTTAAAGATCCGATTTAGGATTTTAGGAATTAGGAGAACTTGACAAGGGACATGACAAGCGCCGGGAAAAAATCGAGAGAGAAAACTATGGCGCCTTCTTCGTCGAGCGGCCTCACGTTCAAGCTACATCCTCTGGTGATGCTTAACATATCTGATCACTTCACTAGGGTTAAGACTCAGCTTAATCCTCCAGCTTCTTCCTGCGCCACCGGCAATGGCCCTAGCAACGCCGACGCGACGTTCCTGCAGAATCCTAGGGTTTATGGCTGCGTCATCGGTCTCCAGAGAGGTCGTACGGTTGAGATCTTTAACAGTTTCGAGCTAATATTCGATCCTATTGCAGATAATCTCGACAGATCATTCCTCGAGAAGAAGCAAGAGCTCTGTAAGCTTATTTACACTCACTCTTTATCGTCTCTCTTTGTTCTCTATAATTGCTGTTAATTTGGTGATTTTTAGATAAGAAGGTGTTCCCTGACTTCTACATATTGGGATGGTACTCTACTGGAAGCGACGCTACGAAATCTGATATGCATATTCACAAAGCTGTGAGTGCAGCTTCATTGTTTAATATGAATATGGTTGAATTTGAGGTCTCACTGTGTTGATTTTGTGTGAGTTTTCATCTACAGTTGATGGACATTAATGAATCTCCAGTTTATGTTCTTCTAAATCCGGCTATCAATCACGCACAGAAGGATCTTCCTGTCACTATTTATGAAAGCGGTAAGTTCGTTTTCTATCATTGATTGTCATATTGTTTTAAAGATTCTAATCTTCTTTCTTTGTTTATTCTATCATTGATTATCTTCACAACTTGAAGAGTTTCATGTCATTGATGGAATTCCTCAGCCCATTTTCGTGCATACGAGCTACACTATTGAGGTATGTGGTTTGGCCACTTGATTTGTAATCTATCTATGTGATGTGAGAGTGGACCTTAATAACATGGCAATGGTTGTAACATTTGTAGACTGTCGAAGCTGAAAGAATATCGGTTGATCATGTTGCACATCTTAAGCCATCTGATGGAGGCTCAGCAGCGACCCAATGTAAGCCTTATTACACCCTTCATGTTTTTCATAGTAGTTTTATTCGTTTGCATGGAATTTGGGTTGATTCCTCGATCTTGTGCAGTGGCTGCTCATCTTACTGGCATACATAGTGCCATCAAGATGCTTAATAGCAGAATCAGAGTGCTCTATCAATATCTTGCCGCAATGCACAAAGGTATATTGTATTCTTTCTCAAGTCCCAACTCATAGTCTCTCTTCAGTTTGATCATCGAGTTCTTATGATAAGTCCTGGATTCTAGCTGGAATATATGTATACATGTTTTTTTTCCTATGGCGAAGAAGGAATAAAAAGGGGTTAGAAAGATGATATTGAGCAAAAGTAATGTAGTTATCTACTTTGGGTTCCAAGGGTCTCTGTGGTACTAATGACTAGTGTGATTCTGCATCTAGGTGATATTCCCTGTGAGAACTCACTTCTGAGACAAGTATCTAGTCTGCTCAGAAGTTTGCCTGCTGCCGAATCAAAAAAATTTCATGATGATTTCTTGATGGTAAGTAGTGTCTTACCTTTCACTAGCTATGTTGGTTAAAATATAGATCATCTGAATTCTTAATGTAGCTTCTTGTTGTGAATGATCCCTTTATAAATATGATGTTATTTTCTTTTGCAGGAGTACAACGACAAATTGCTAATGTCTTACCTAGCAATGCTCACGAACTGTGCCAGGTATGTTCTCTACATGGATACTCCATTATGCTACTTAAAGAACAATATACAGATCACCAGTACTTGCTTTAGGCTGACAATGAGATAGTTTTATTATTTAGTTTAAGAACTAAATCTAGGACCTTGGTCGACTATCCTTGTTATAATTAAGATAGTGAGCCTGCAGGAGCTAAGGGAATATAAAACTTCTTTTTTCATCTACTCGTATGCTACACCTTGACCAATCCAGATGTCAGTTACATCCAAAGAATCCTTTCTCTATTTGATCTCTTACTTTTGTTCCAAACCGCAGCAACATGAACGAGGTGGTTGACAAATTCAACGTTGCATACGACAGAAACAGTCGAAGAGGTGGTAGGACTGCGTTCATGTAAAGATTAGTTTCAGCTTAAATCCTTTTTTGTAGTTCTTAAGGGAAATTTAGAACTGAGGCATTTCCCTTTTCGGAACCAAACAGCTGAGGAAGTTTTTCATCTCTTTGCTCAAAGCTTTGTTTAGGACAAAAGCTCGGTTTAGATGATTTATATTTAATTATCTCCTAATTGAATCTTGTGACAAAATTTTGAAAACAAACCAGCTTTTACCTTCCCTCAATTCTCAGAACCATTTATTCAAAATTAAAACAATCAGTGAACAAAGAGATTAGCATCAAATCTGTGGTAATCTACTCATTATCTCTCTGTATATCAATGAGCTTGGCGACAATCCAAGGTCTTGTTGTGAATCTGGTTCCACCTTCGGCTCTTCCCCAATAGTTAAACCAGGCATTGAAAGATCAGAAAGCTCAGTTTGGCCTATGTAAAAACCCGAAGGAGGCGCCGAGTGTGGCTGGAAGTCAAATAGAGATGAGTTGGTTGTGACCAGTTCCTCGGATCTACTGTGTGGCATTGGATAGTGCACATTGTTGTTGTGGGTCTGAGTTGCTAAACCGCCTTGGAGGGTCCCTGAGCCACCACCTGAACTGGCCTGGCTGCTGTTGCGTGCTGCTGGTACAATGTGGGTGTGCTTGCCTATATAAGTTGTTAGTACGCTCTTGAAGTCATCAGAAGCTCTCTCGACATGCTTCGTTACAGTACATCCATTAGCTGTGCATTTATAGTAACTCCTGAAACATTACATATTGTGATGAAATTTATGGACAAAAGCTGCAACAGAGAGAGAGCAGCAGAACAGAGCATTTGGATTTACGAACCTTGGATTCGGGTTTCCTTTGACGACTTTTTGCCCGTACTTGCGCCAGCCATAACCATCATCGAGGATGTCAATGTCACTTTTGGTCTGCACCACGACTCTTGGCTCACGGCTGGTTCGGGTTGATCCACTCATTTCCGCTGCATAAGCTTCGAGTTTCCTGATACATGAATGGCATCAGAAGTCAGAACGTCTTGTCTTTTTGAGTATTTTAGTGGTTACTAGAGCAACGTTTCTAACCTTCTTTTGGACTCGGATTCATCTATTTCTCCGTCGTAACTCAGAGAAACAGTCATGTGGGACGCGCAATCATCTTCATCTTCATCTCTAAAGAAGGCATCAGCTGTTGCATCACCATACCCGAACTGAGTCCCGCTTTGAACCTGCATTAATCCAGAATGGCTTCCGTATTCAAGCTGTGCAGAAACAGGTGATGTCCATTCTATGTTCTCATTGGTTCCAGCATAACCTGATGTCCATTCTATGTTCTCATTGGTTCCAGCATAACCTTCTTGTTCTGTTTGTTCAGTTCCATCTATTTGCATGTCAAGGCTTGTACCGGATGATCCAATCCCTGAGCGGCGGTTAGGTGTTGGTTTAGGGTGGTTATGAGCTCCTGCGTATATGATCTCTATAATATGACCATCCCGAGACCGCTCAACCTTCTTCTTGACCTCACAATTCGGGTGCGTGCACTTGTAATAGCTACGCGGAAACTCACTTCCTTTGACTAGCTTCTGTCCATATTTTCTCCAGTTGTATCCATCATCTGCAGGTGCACCACTAGCCATCGAGTCTCCTGAACCGCCAAGCTGTCTTTGCTCATAGTCTTGGGAATCATCGGGTTCTAAACTGATGTTTGTATGATCAAGGCTCTTTGAAATGGACTGGAAGGCTAAGGATTTGGTAATGTCATCAAAGAGCTCCTCATCTTTAGCTTTATCAGAAGAGAGTGATGAGAGCTTTCCGGTTGTGGGAGATGACTGGGATTACAAGTGATAAGAGATTTCAAACACGGATCCGTGAAAGAGAAAACGAAAATGAAATGTTGAAAAGAAAAAGTTACCAAACGGTTTGAGAGGAAAACCGGAGACTCTAACAGAGTGTCAGGGCTAAGACGAGGAGAAGAGATGGTTAAACATGTGGACTGAAGAATATCCTCAGTGTTTAGCCTCGGTGCATTAAACCCGGATCTTGCAGCAACCCTTTCACGAAAATCTCCTCGTGAACAACTCGATTTCTCTTGAAAACGGGTTTGTAGAGAATCCTCATTCTTGATGTTTTCTAAAGAAACCTCTCTATATCTCTTTCTGTGGTTAGGACTAGAGTCGAACCATTCTCCAATTACTGCATCGTTATCATCAAAACCAGCCATTACAAACCCATGATTCTGCTTCAACTTGGGCTAAACCTGAAATGTTATAATGGATGATACAAAACATTATGTACCTCAAAATCTCATAATTAAACATAGCTTCTTATTTTTCAAGTTAAAAGTGATATTAAGCGTCTCGCATCCAAAACACACAATGTGAAAATTTATGCAGAAAAATCTACAAGGATTGGTTTTTTTTTGGGGTTCAAATTGAAAGAGTGATTAATACCTGATTTATAGAAAATTACACCGATTGGACTGTGAGAGAGATCGAGACAAGCTAAGGGACTCCTCTATTTTCCTCTACCTATCTCTGTCTCTATGTTCCTATTGTTCACAGAAAATAAACAAAAGGAAAATAAGAATTCTTCTCTAAAAATCTCTTGCTCTCTATTTTTTCTTGATTATCGTTTGCCCTAAACACATTGAACATATATCGGCAAAAAACTACAAGAGATTTACACAACTTGGTTAGATAAATTTTCTCCTTAATTTTCTCAAAATACAAACAAAAAAGTTCAAAAAATTTCTAAGTTTAACTATTGTTAGAAATATACACTAATTATTTTTGTTTCTAAAAAACACATAAAAAAACTTGTAGTTCGGTTTTAGTGCTCAAACTAAATATTCATTAACATAATTGAAAGCATCAATACATCGACAAACCAAAAACACGAAATATAAACGTGCTTTGTCTAGTTATTTTGGTTAATTAGTTCGTAATTGATTGTTTCTAGTTATAAATAGTGTTAAAATGAATTTTTTACTTTGTTTGGGTGCTTTGTTAAAGAGGATAGTGCTTGAGGACTATTTTTTGAGATCTTATTGTTAACTCTTTGGGGACGACAATTACTGTTCTCCCCATACCGATTTGTGTTTAGTCTTCATTCAATGCCACATGAATCGTAAGCTAATATCGTTCCTAGTTCTTATAGTCGATTCAGTGAATGTCCAACAATAATACCATGCATGAGCCTTCCTCCAACTTTTCACATCAAGAACCGCATATTATTGGCAAATTTTCGTAACTTTTCACATCAAAAACCGCATATTATTGGCAAAATTTTGTAACTTTTCACATCAAGAACCGCATATTATTGGCAAATTTTCGCTCTGTCTGCAAATATAATATACTTAAAAAAAACTATATATTATATCACAATGAGCGTAGTCTATAGTATCGGTCCTACTCATAAAGAAGAATTAAAACTCCGTTTGAAAAATATAATGCATATTGTTGTTGGCGTTAATATAGTGGTTAGAAAAACATGGAACAAAATATCTAATTTCCAAAACTATTTTTAGTATATAAGTAATTAAGTTACAAAAATATATTAAAAGAAAATAGATTTGTCAAAATATTTCTAATGACACAAAAACATTTTTATTGTGGGTAAACTTGGTTTCACTAGTTTGTTAAGCGAACTAGCAGTAGCTTAGTTGTTATTCTTACAAAGAAACTTTCAGCCCATTTGTTACCAATCTTATCTATGATTTTTTTTTTCTATGAATTTTTCGTTAATGTTTCAAATATTTCTGATTACTAACAGAAAGTAAATTGTAAAAGCCAGCACAAACTTGGTACACATTAAGAAATTCCAGTTCAAGTGTTAGAATTTTTACCGAGTGGACACAAATTACGAGCTAATTAAGATATGAGTATGTTTTTTTTTTCTTTATATAACAAGGTAAGCATTTCTTATACGGTAAAAGAAAAAATGATTTGACTAAATAAAATTTTCTATTCATATTTGTTGAAAGTTATTCATGTAATCAATTAAAGATTCTTCAACGCTATGAAAATAGATATTTTCTGTGATAGGTCCAAATAAAAGTAGACACATATGGTCATAGGTAAACTAATAATGGTAAGGGGACCTATAAGAGAATTGAGATAGTGAGCAGGAGACTAGAACTCACACGCGACGTAAGGCGCGTGAGGTGGGGTTGAAGTTAGTTGACGTGGCATCTTCATTCTTCCCGTATTTGCTAATATATCGTATGAATTGAAAACTTTGAGACGCAGATAAAAATGCAAAAAACCCCAAATCGGAATCAGCGATCGATATTTTCGCCCTGAAAAATCTGGAGACTGAAAGAACACTGCTTCGTCTTCGTCATCGGAGACCTTAAATCGGAATAATTTACTCCTGATTTGATTTCTGTTTGCCGTAATTTTTTTTGACTGAAATCAATTGGTTTGGTGTGGGAATTCTAGGGTTCTTATTGATGAAGAACTGAAGTGATATGACCATTAGAATCTCCCATCAGATGATGATGTTTTCTATTACTTCTACGGAATCGGAAAAGAGGACTCGATGATCGTCGGATTCGGTAAGATAGAGGTTAGATCTTCACCGAGTCTGGAACTCAAGATCTATCGTTTTGCTTAATTGTCTGTTTTTTCACTGTGACTGGAAGAAGATTAGTCCCAAAAGTACCAAATTATAAAGTTTGAGACTGCTGTGTTCTTTGTTTCTATCTGATGAGACTTATTTGAGCAGCTGCAAGAACCTCAAAAGTTGTTATTTTTGCTGAAATAACTAAGCTTTTTGGGTTTTGGACTTATGGTTTCACTACTATTGTGATTCCTTGAAATTCAAAACTGTTATTGGGGTCTTTTTATATTGAAGGACAAAGATGCATGCGAGGCAACGCAATGTTGGAAATGGGTACAGATCTGGTTCGATTGGAATGGGAATGTCTGGTTCTAGAATTTCCCCTGAGCGTCCTATGAGAGGGCATGGCTTCTATGGTTCTGAACACCAACACCGCGGGTTTAACCGTGGATATGGACGAGGAAGAGGACGCTCAAAATCATACCAGAATCAGCTGCCTCCGCCTCTGCCTCCTCCATCGGTACAACGTAGAACTGGTGGCGGCAGCGTTTTCATGGAGGCAGGTCGTCTGGCAGCAGAGTACTTGGTTTCTCAGGGTGTTCTACCAGAAACTGTGCTTTCCAGCAAATGGCAGAATGGTAATTTTAGGAAGCAGGCTGGAGAGTTTCAGAGTTCCAGGTCACAGGAAGAAGCTCGAGTGGATGTTTCGGGTCCAGCCGCAGATAAAAGGAGGTATATTGATGGATATAGCTCATCTGGCTCCAGGAATAATTTGAAAGGGAGGAGATCTCAGCGTTATGACTCGGATTTCGGGAGGAGTGGATCTTGGTCAGAGAGAAGTAAAGCTTTTGATGCCGAGACTGGTGATGACTCTGTGTCTGGGAATCGAGAAGACCAGCCACTTGCTGAAGATATTGCTAGCTCGGTTCAGCGGTCAGCCTCTGGTGAATTTATGAGAAAGCGTGAAGGAGCGGGTGATTCTGAGTCTATGCTGGACAAGTACAATCTTCAGGATGAGGCACAGTCTAAGACAGGTTCCTCGAGTGCTGGGAAAGAAATAATACACGATTGTGAAATCTCAAAAGTATCCGAAGGTTCTTCTAGCTTGAGCGCTGGATCAGGAGAGACGAAAGGTAGGACTGGTGGTAATGGTGGAGAGAATGAGAACCAGACTGCTATTGAAGATGCATCTATCCATCAACATTGTGAGGATGCATCTATTAATCAACATTGTGGGGCTGATGAATCATTCAACAAGAGTGGTATTGATTTGGCAACACTGTGTAAATTTGAGAAGGTGCCTACAAGGACGCGCTCTTCTCTGACTGCAAAAGGCCCAAAACTTTATATGAGTCAAAGTATCAAGGAAACCTCTCGTCATTCTGGACTTCTAGAACAAGATCTAACCGAAAATCGATGTGAGACTCGAGGCCAATCATCTGGAAAGGCCTATAGTACTGGCGATGAAAATTTCAGTGGCCAAGTTGAAGATTTGGCTCTTGTTCAATTTGTTGAGAACAACAAATGTCATAGGTCTAATTCTTTCCCCAATAGCATTCTCCGGGACAACAGTGAGAAAGATTCAGGATTAGAATTGCCTAATCTGCACAGATCACATTCGGTGGGGAAAGTAGGCGAGAAGCGGGCTGGTGAAGGCAGTGACATGGAGGAGGGAGCAAAAAGACAGAGAGATTGGGTGCCTTTACCCGTATCTGAAGCCAATGAACGCGTTAACATGTTTCAAACAAGCGAAACCCAATGCGATCCGGAAGAAGAAGAAAAGACAAGCTTGTTTAACAAAAGACTGATTGACGTTGCTGCTGGAAAAAGGGTCAGCCATGAGAGTCTGGTTGATCACTCTACACGCAATAGGATACACACGGGAAAAACTGGTCCTGGGTATGCTGAAGAACGTCAGCTGTTTCCTGCTTCGTTTAAGATTTGTGACCTAAATCTAGGGGGAGCATCTGATGTGAATGATGGCAAAAGGGAGTCTGGTCAAGCTGTTGATTTTGATCTCTCAATCAGCAGTTCTAGTAAGTCTCTTGAGTTCAGTACTAGTACTCGGATGAGCAATGGTAAAGAGATAGAAGTCATTGATTTGGATGATGATTCTCCAGAAGTGGTGAAGTCCAGCAATGATCCGGGAAGAAAGTACGGCTAAGTCCTACTCTACACCTTTATACACACATCTTTTACATTTTTGGCTAATGGGGTTTTAACTAACATATCTAATAGGCAAGAAGCTGCTCCATATATGGGCATCAATGACGTTCCAGACTACAATGATGGGCTCATGATGGTAGAGTTTCTTGATTCCTTTGGAAACATTCCTCCAATAAACCCAGGAATCAGTAGTGTGCCACAGAATAACAATGCGGTTGGCCTTCAAGAACGAGAGGTACTTACTCTACTTGTCAAGTGTTAGGTCACATAGAATAGGTTCCGGTTTTACAACTTTCCCTGAAAACGTCTCAGGGAGGTCTTGGAACTGACCAAGTACCAAATAATACAGACGATGACTCGATCTTCATGTCACTCGGAGAAATACCATTGAGTAAGGCCACATCAAACCATCAGTTTACTTTATGAGTGTTTATTTCACTTTAGTATTAGCTTCTTAAAACAGTTGCCTCATTCATTCTCTGTCCGTGCAGCATTCTTGCAAGCTTGGGACCAACCTCCAGCTCGGGGCTACGAGAAGCCTTTCTGATTGGCTTTTTTATTATGTTTCCCTCTGTGTAATGAATGTGTAGCCCCATTTCGTTTGTGCTAATCATCCTCTCAGATGTAATATTGTGACTTTTGTGTTTTAAGATTGTTCTCTTGTAATTCTCTCTTTATTCTCTAATGTCCCATGTTTTAGGTAGTTTAAAGCTTCGACTTTCATATTTTTAACCAAACTGGTACTATACAGTTTTGTTTAAAACATCAATTCTTTAGCTATATCTTCCCTGTTATAGATGCATTTTTTTTCAGTACAAAATATTACACTAAACATAATAATTAATTATTAACGGTATGTGTATGAGGTGTCGAATCCGACGGTCAAAAATAACGAACTTGTTGGTGAGAAGGCACACGATTTCACCACGTGTTTTATCCCAACCACCCACACGTATATATTTTCTCTAAATAAATACAAAATTAATAACCGCAATTTAAAAAAGGTAAATTGATCGTGAGAAAAAAAGGAACAATCTTTTTCCAGCAGCGAAACTTTCCACTTTGAACGGGTTATAGATCTGCGAATCCGATCATCGGATTAGGGTTTTCACTTTTCACCCTCCTTTTTCATCTCTTCTGATGTCTCCGTTCCCGTACCATTTTCCAAAGTTTTCATTTTTATTTGCGTCTGTGTTCCACTGAGCTCGATTCTCTGTATGGTGGATTTGATTTTTCGAATCATTGCTCTTGATCCCGTAGATGGTGGCGTGGTAGTAAATTTTGTACCTTTTATATTGTATTTCACGGTGAAGGAACGAATGAATTGTTTACTTGGTGAGTTGACTTTTAATTGCGTATGATTGAGTTTGGGATTTTCCCATTTGCCTCCTCGATTTTTCCCGGTTTTGGGTTATTGATTTGAGCTCCCGTTACTTCTGAAACCGATGTGATTTTCGAAGATTGTGAGTTTGAGGGAGAGATTTTTGTTGAGTCAATGGATTTGGAGAGTGAAAGCTCTGCGCTTGAGTCTGTTGATGATAATGGTTTGATCCAACAAAGTGGCAGCAATATTGCTGATGATGGTAGGAGTTTTGATAACGGGTCGTGCTCAGATGAGAGTGTGAAACTGGTTTCCACTTCTACATCTGTAGATAAACCGATGAATTTTGATGCTCCGGTTTCAAAGGGACGTGGTTTGAGAAAATGGAGACGGATCAGGAGAGATCTTGTTAAGGACACGCCTTCGAATTTTGAGAATAGTAAAGTTCTGAAGAGAGGGTTGCCTGGTTTTGCTCATTCACATGGTAAACAAATGCAGTTTCAGTCACCGGAAGTCGAACAAGAGAGTCAGGGATCTGTTGGGTCTGTGAATATGTTGAAAAATACGGGTGATGATTTTGAAATACTCGGGAGTAGTGGGTATGATTCTATGTTTGTGGCAGGGATTGGTTTTTCAGCTGGTTTGGATTCAGAGAAGGATGATGATCGGAGTAGTAAGTCCTCGACGGCTGCAAGAGCCCCCAAGGTTATTAGGTATGAGAAGCCAATGATTAGTTCAGGTCAGAGAGGAAAAAGTCATGTAGAGAATAGTAAGAAACATAGAGGAGAAAGTGTCGATATCGAGAAGGAAAACTCTTATTCCAGCTTGGAATCTGACTCAAGAAAGCAGAGTGGAAGAATGATGGATTACAATGGAGAAAATAGCGATGAAGCCGAGATGAATGGAGAAACTTCAAAGAGAAAAGATGATGCAGGAGTAGAAGGAGAAGAGTCGGTAAACAAGAACAATCTTTTTTCAGAGGAACTTGATCCATTAACAGAGGCCATCAACAGTTTCTTGGCCTTGCAAGAAACTCTTGAAAAAGGTTGCCATTCTGAATTTTTGGCTGCGGATTGTATCTTAACTTTGCATTATTTTAACTGCTGGTTCCATACCTATTTCTTGTTGATAACATCACATGAAACATGATTATCAAGTTTAATGTTAGTCTTTATGAATTCAATCTGCAGAGGTTCAGCAATTCCGGGAGATCGGGAAGGAATCGATGTCACAACATCACGAACAAGCTAGTGAAGTAAGCTCACCTCACTCGGAGATTGTAGCCCTGGTGAACAATGTTGGACAACTGGAAGTCAAGCTAGAAGAAACAAGGTCAATGATTGAGGTGAGAGAATCACACATCCGTGAGCTTGAATACACCATGAACCAAAACAAACACTCGTGGGGAGGAACAGAGACCATGGTTGAAGATATCTTCCGGCAAAAGATTGAGGCCGAGATTGAATATATGATATATTCAAGATCCATTGATAACTTGAACAGTCAGATGAAGTTGATTGAAGAACAAGAGGCATTGGCAGAAGAGCAAGCTGATGAGACGCTGAACAAGCTTGGAGAAGTAGAAACGAAGGCTGCAAATTTAACAAACAGAGCTCATGACCTGCAGAACGAGTGCATAGAAACCACTGGAACCATCAAGATGAGAGCATGTAAGATCACTTCATACTTTCTTATACAGTTAATATTGCTGCTAGCAGTAGTTTTGTTGTTCGTATCTCAATTGTTGCAGGAGTCAGAGAATGTTGTTGTACCCACATGACCTTTGATTTTGGATGCAAACTGAGTTTTTGTTTTTTTGGCTTTTCACATTTCCTGTTAACATTCTAGATATAAGTTTTGCCTCTGGTAATAAAATTAAAAATAAGCCTCGCCTTTTCTTATGTTTTCCTTTCTTGTTTAAAAGCGCATATCCCTAAGTTATATATATTGGAAATATTTCAGGATGTATAATCCGGTCAAGCTACCAATGTTGGTAAATAAAAAAGACTTGAAGTCCAAATTTCAAGAAATTGACTTCCAATAAAATATACTAGTAAACATTCAACCACAAACTAATCCGACCGGGATAAGGTTTTAAAACACTGCAATAACATACTCGTTACTAATTTGGTCATGAAATGGGAATGAGTAATCTTTTTCATTGAGATCAATGCTATATGACCTGGCTTATTCCTTCTTCTACAACCATGGAGGCTGTGAGATCACAGTGCACTTACCAAAACCTGGAAGAAGAAGAAGACTAATCAACATTTTAGACACAGCAGAAGCCATCTTGAATCAAGTCGTCTTCTTTCTAGTTGTTTTGGTCAGTATGATATATGAAACTGAAAACCAAACTAAGACAACATATAAGAGATTGATAATTACCCTGGCTCGTCGACCATACTCCATGAGACTGCCATATGTTCTGTCAAATATGCCTATGAAGAGAGACTCAGTGTCAGGACTGAAGGAAATCCCTGATATTTCCCCAAAGATATCGATCTCTTGCTTCTTCATGAATCCTGTGTTCGTGTTGTAGATGTGAACAAAGTCAGCTTGCTCAGCCATGGCCATGTATTGGCCATCAGAAGTGAACCTCATTGAGCGGATGGTTCCTAGGCAGGCCCGTCTTAAAGTGTTTTAGGGCCTTAGGCAAATTTATTTTGCTAGAGTCTTTTAACAAAAAAAATTCTTGTTTTGGGGTCTTTTTCTTTGTACAATTTTTTTTTGGTATAGACCAATAATATAAATTAAAAAAAAAAAATTCTGGGCCTTTTTCTGTAAAAATTTTTTTTTTTTTTGCATGGACACATGGCAAATGCCCATGTTGCCTATAATAAATATTCAAACTCATAAAGGAGGGAGAAGTGATACCTTGAGCTTCTGTGTATATCAACCGCGTTAATGATGGTGTTTTCTACAAGAGTTGTGTATGCGCAGAAACTCTCACCAGGTCTATCAAGACGCTGGATTCATTGAAAGAAAACCAAAATAGCATCTTAAGTTAATCAGCAGTCAAAGTGACAAGAGTGGAATTCTCAAAACTAACCTTGCAAATGAGTTCTCCGGAAAAGCCACCAGCAACTATCATCTCATCTTTTACTGCCAGAGTGGAAACGTCTGTTTTTGAAGATCTTCCTAACAAGCTATGAGTCTGAAAGAAACAGGCTTTGAGAAATCAAGAAAATACCAAGTGAAATTAGTTGAAAATGAATTTGATATGGTTACACACCTGGGATGGGGCCACATGACCATAAAGATTAACAACTTCATTTATGCGACCTGTTAAAGAAAACCAGTGAATGACCTTATTGAATTGGGCATGTAGGTATACATCGTGGTTAGATGTAGCCCACACCAAATTCCTAAGCTGCATAAAGTAAAAAGAATCAACCAATCTCATACCGGAGATATCTATATTTTTGCATATCATGCAAATGTTCCTTAGATTTTTTGAAGCTATGGTTCGATATAGAATGAAGAATTTGACAAACCTGAATATGCACAATAGTTGGTTTGATGGATCTGTTATTCTTTCTGAACATATAGAAAGAGCTTCCTTTCTCAGAACTTGTGCAATCCTGTGTATCCAAAGCTAGAGTGACAAAATATCCAAATACAAGTTTTTAAACATTTTTTATCGATCAATAAACATGAAATCTTCAAACTCAAAACCTTTCCAAATACAAGGCCAGAGTGGGGAATACTTTGGTGATGATTTTTATAATCTCTTAGCCTAAGTTTCTTGTAGTTTTCTCTGGTGATGCTAAATCTATCCCATGGAATTCCCTGGATGTCTTTTCCTTGACGAGCTTGAGCAGCTGTTGTATCCTTATCATCACTCATATATAGAACAGCCATGGTGAAAGATCTGTAAATATAGAGTGATTAACACAATATCACGACAGCTATATGTAGAGTAGATTCCACTAGATCACTAATATAGGGAATAATGCGAGAAAACTAACAGATGTGGAGAAAATAAAAAACCCTAACAAATGTGAAGTGGTTTAGATTAGGGTAACACAAGTGGCTAGTGATATCCTCAAATCCAGACTGTTTAATTTACTTTGTTTTTCTTGTTTCATTTATTTACTTTACCTTATCCGGCCCCTATATATTAATTAAAAGAAATTAACAACGGCAATACAAAAAAAATCCGCTGACCTAACTTCACATTTTACTAGTTTTTAAGTTAAGTTAAAACAGTAAAACTCATGTGTGTATATACAGTATATAGTCGAGTACTCTCTAGGTATTCTTTACAGTTGATCACTAACAGATGACAAATTTGATGATATTAATGTAGATGTTTTGTTTGCTAAGATTGTATCAGAGAGCAATCACTCGTTAGCTCTATCAATTTCCTTGGATTGATCAAACCAAGACTAAGAAAGACAAAACAATGGTCGCAGCAGAGAGAAAGAGCGAGATGACACGAGCGGTAGAGGCGTTAAGGTTAGGTGAAGAGAGAGGTGGTAAAGGGCAAACCAGTCCATCTTTCGTTTCTTTGCACTCGTTAGCGAAAAGACCAGGAGGGTAGTTTCCGTAAATATTCATGTAGCTGAACATTGTCTGTGCACAGTCACTATTCATGTCGTTGATCTCAGTCACGTAAGGACATGCAAACTCTTTAAACGCCGAGCAACATTCTTTCGCTGGAAACGCTGGACCTTTGCACCGCCTTGTCATTACCTTGTAGTCCATATACTCAAAGTTCACTTCACATTCTGTTCCCAATCAGAAATTTTTTTTTTTAAAATCAAACCAAGCAAAAGGAAAATCCCAAACCTGTTTTTTTTTTAAGAAATAAGGATACAATATATTTATAAACCGAAATCGAACCAAACCGATTCATCAGTTTAGTTATTATTGTTTATAAACAGAAAATGTACCGAAATCCAGTTTAAACACCTCTAATTTATATAGACATGACCAAAATTCATGTAAGAGTAGAATGTTCCCTAATCCCTACGTTACATTATAGGATCCTCACCAAGAAAAGCTATACAAGACCAAATAATAGACTTCAATAGATAGGAGTTTGAAGTAGTTTTCCTTCAAAATAATTTTGACTTCAAGATTTGGAGTAAGCAAATTGGTTTTGTTATGAGTCTATCTGTCTATAAACATTTGCATGAGTCTATATTCAAACGACATTGGCGCAAATTAATTACCAAATGTACCTTCAAATCAAACGAATCAGGATGCTTTCGCACATACTTACTTTTCTTGGCATGAAGGAGGGTCCTTCCACTAATCGAGGTCTGAGATTCGAACACATTATCTACAAAAAGCACCCAATAGATAGATTTGAAATATTTAGATCTAGCACACATATAGTAATTACAAGATTAACACCATCTCTATATATAAACCCAAAATTTAATCGAAACAAAATAATTCTGGGGGAAGGAGCACAAAAACACGTACCCGAGATGGAACTTGATATCAATAATGCTATCAGAAGGAATAATAATGTCAGCTCCATTACATTGTTGTTACAGGAGCTTAAAATTTTTAAAGAAGAATACTTAAGGAAGGAGTTATGGCTAAACCATATTAGGAAGAGACAGAGAACAGAGGATAAATTAATGTCTTCCGAATTTAAACGGTAGTTTGTTTAGGAAACGCCAAGATCAATTAAATAATTAAACAACTAAAATGAAAAGTAACCCTTAAAGTTTATGTTTTTTTAGGTTTTTGTTTGTTTCTTAATTAAGAACCCCATGATTGGCTTACTTCAGCCATGGAATTTTTCATCAACTTGAGTAAGGAGTGGTCCGAGTGGAAGTGAATATAACAATAGCTGAAAAGGTTAATATAACAAAACAAATCTTCAATAAACACAATATCTTTACTCTAGGTGTTTCTATAAGAGGACACCATATATAACCTTATAACTTGTGTTCAAATCCAACATTAATTAGAATGCAATATTAGTTTCTCTTAAATTAGAAAAATCTAACCTTTTATGCTTTAAATTAATTCAAACAGATACTCACATGAATATAATGAACCAACATATCCAAAAAAATCTAAGTTTATATGATAAACATGCACCTACATATATTAGATAGATAGACTGTTGAAATAAAAGATGAACAAAAAATCAAAATTAAACAGACCCCATAAATTAAAGGGTTTCAAAATTAGGAGCCATGGAAAAAGGAGAAGAGAAGCTAAAAGAAATCCACAGAACTACAAAATCTTCATCAACTTGTTTTCATGGAGTATTTTCTGCTGACGAGATTCCCATTGATCTAACGAGGGAGATACTTATGAGACTGCCTGCAAAATCTATCGTGAGATTTCGCTGTGTATCAAAACTATGGTGGTCGATCACAACCCAACAAGATTTCATCAATTCATTCGCGATTCGACAATCATCAATTCCGCGCCAAAGTCTTCTTCTTACCTTCGAGAAAGATGAGACAACACAAATCTTCTGCTCGCTTCCATTTGATGATAACTCCATCACAACTTATTCGGACGTGAAAAATTTTCATATCACTCCCCCTATTATACTTCGGTCAATGGCTTGGTCACTTTCCAAAATAAAACAGAGATTATAATTTGGAATCCCACCATGAAAGAGCATATAACGTTTCTTAAACCTAAAATCTCTAAGTACGTAGACAGCTTTTTAGGATACGATCCCAAGGAAAATACATATAAACTACTATCGGTGGCAAATTTTTATAAGACATGCGAAAATATCAAAAGCCTCAAATTCTTACATTAGGATCTCAAGAATCATGGAGGGTGAGACTCAAGGGGATCATTATGAGTTTTGATGTGAGGTCTGAAAAGTTCAAATCAATCCAAATACCTGGTCGTGTGAACGAATATGGATCAGATATTACTCGATCTCTAATGAGTTATCAAGGAAAAATAGCATGGGTTAACTTTAATTCAAATATTATCAAATATGGGTTTTGCAAGATGATGAAAAACAAGAATGGTCAGAAATTGAATTTGTTATACCATTGCCTCAAAGAGATTTGCTAGGGAGTGCTAGGTTAACTGGTACCACTAGTACCGATGAGTTTATCTATGTATCGGGAAAACTTTTCAAAGATATTTCTGTATTTTATTATAATCCGGTGAGAGAGAGAATCAGAAGTGTCAAAGGACTTGAATATGAGAAATTTAGACGATGTTATGGATCTAGTAACGATCCGATGTCTCGTCTCGAGACTCTTCCGGATCACATTGAGAGTCTCTCATGTCTCTAAAGAACATTATATGTTCACTATTTGTCTGATTCTTTCATTTGTTTACGCTTTTGTTGTAATCTTGTTTTATCTCCTTTGGGGTTTTATTATAAGCTTCCATTTCATAGTTGGAATTCCGCAGCATTCATAATTATTAATTGAAAACTATTGATTTTTTTCAGTGTATTTTCATCCAAAACATATTTGAAATCATTTTATTTAATGGTCAACATCAACAAGACGCAAATACTATAGCAAATAAGGATGTATTTTGCTTTGTGTCAAATCAAATCAAATCAAATCAAATAATAATGTTGACATTTACAACCGATTATGAATGATAAGTTAAATAATCAGAAGATTTTCATTTTGCCAACAAAATAATCATAGATGGATGGTCAAGATTAAGATTGGTGGTAACTAATACTCCCTCCATTTCAAAGTAGTTGTAGTTTAAAGCGTAGAACAACAACTAATATTAACAACTAATATGAAACGGAGGAATTACCATTTAAAACAATAATAGCCAGATTGAGAAAAGTCAAAAGAACTAAGATGGGAGTTTGTGTTAAAATAATAAATAGATGACAAATGTATAAGCGTTTTTTAAGACGGTCAATTACGTGGAAGCTTCAGCGTTCTTCACGCCATTACAAAAGCTTCTTCAATTCTTCTTCTCAAACATCAAATATTTTTATCAGCTGGTTAAAAATCATAACAATAAACAGATCTGTGATTGTGTTTTGATCTCGTGACAAACAAGAAACTAAACCAGGTTCGTCTCTTCTTCCTTTTTTCTTTCTTCCTGATGATTCCTGTGACATTTATTGTCTGATGTGAAACTTGTGCTTTATCTATTATTATGTCTCAATTGATTTTTTATTTTTCAATTATTTATTGAATCTCTGATGTAGATCTGGTTTTGGTAACCTTGGAATCAAACAGCGTTATTATTCTGTGAAATCATAGACGTTAAGCTGCCTTGTCTTACAAGAAACTAGATTTTGTCTGGAGGTGAATCTAGGATCTGATCTCGAAGCACGAGCAAAAAAAACAGAGATATGGGAGCCGCAGTGACGAAATCTGAATCTCTGCAAAAAGAATGGGTTCCAGAGACAAAGTTAGAGGCCAAAATCATAGAAGCCGTGCAACGCAGGGCATCGAGAGGCACCACAATGAAATCTTTCAACAGTACTGTTCTTAAGTTCCCAAAGATCGATGAAGGTCTTCGAAACTGCAAAGCCATTTTCCAAGAGTTTGGTGAGTGCATACGCAAGGCAGATTCTATATCGCCTGTGTTCTCAATATGATTTGATGGTTTGTTTACTTGGTTGGTTTTGAGCAGATGAGGATTCGAACGGCTCCATCGATCAGACGGAGCTAAAGAATTGTATCAGGAAGCTAGAGATCTCGTTCGAGGAAGAAGAGATAAATGATTTGTTCAAGGCTTGTGATATTAACGAGGATATGGGGATTACATTTACTGAGTTCATTGTTCTTCTCTGCCTCGTCTATCTTCTTAAAGATGATTCATCCACTCTCCAGGAGGTAACCCACAAAAACACTATCAACAATTTCGTTTTTTTATCAGTAAGTCATGGTTTTTGAGAGTTTGTTGTACAATGAATAGAAATGGACGATGGGAATGCCGAAGCTGGAACCAACATTTGAGACGCTTGTGGACACATTTGTGTTCCTAGATGGGAACAAGGACGGACACGTTAGCCGCGAGGAGATGGTCCGAGCCATTGATGAATCTGGAGAACGATCCTCTGGGCGGATTGCAAAGAAGAGATTTGGTCTACTCTTTAACTACCTTCACTCTTCTTCTCAGGCTTTCTCCTTCATTGAACCAAAAAAATTGATTTTGATTCTTTTGTTTGCAGAGGAAATGGACTGGGACAAGAACGGAATGGTGAACTTTAAAGAGTTTCTGTTTGCATTTACCCAGTGGGTCGGGATAGACGAGAATGAAGATGACGACAACATCGATGAGAAGGCTTGAATGTTGTGGGTTTCTAAGTCTATAGATGTGTTGTGTTTGCAGAATGTAGTAGTAAACAAAAGATATTAGTTGATGATGTTTATGTAACGTAAACAGAATAATACATTACCCAAAAACTGGCTTTAAGCAACAAAGCTTATTAGTAGTCTTCAACAGAACTAAATAAAAGAAAAGAGAAAGCAAGCCAAAAATAATCTCGGACAGAGACAGCGACAGCAGCGACAGAGACAGAGACTCATCCCTTTGTATTGTCCCTAGTTCTGTCGTCTGAACTCTCTCCGGGACACGATAAATAAGATATACACAGATTCATATACGACGGTGTTTTTTTTTATTCCAGGGATTAGAGACAGTACCGGTAGCCTGAGGAAGAGGAGGACTGGATATGGAGACAGAATCTCCAAAGCCTTCTTGTTTGGAGGAAGCTGGTTACGGTGCATATATACCTTCTTGGAAAGGTGAGAGAGGCAAAGCAAAAATATGAGTTGAGACGTGTTTTTAGCCCCTTGTCTTGGCTCTCTTCATGCCGAGGCTATTGTAAGGAGAGATGGATCCAGACATTGGAGACCCTTCTTCTCGAAGACTACCATTAAGTAGAGCCAATTCTCTGAGCTGTTGTTTCTTGTACAAATCATGGGTTTCCTCCTGAAACAATACATCAAATAAGTGTGGTTATATAGACAAACACTATGCATGTATCTCTGGTTTAAGATCTTTGAAGAGCTATGAACAAACCACGGGAGTAAGTAGATCGTCTAGTATCTCACGAGCTTGCATGAGACGTGCATCCACTATTTCAATGGGTAATTCTGCCTCGACTAAGATGTGAAGTGGTTCATTCAGGTGCTCATATCCTGGTTTCCCTTTCATCATTTCCTCCTGTAACAACAACGCGATAGAATGAAGATACAGTTGGAGTTGAGCTATTTATTATCTGAACAGATGAAAAACGTAATTACCTTAATCGGATCTTTAATGCTGCCTCTCCCCCTTATCAGAACACGGCAATCAGTACTCGCTTCAACTCGCTTGAGTGAGTTTCCTCTAGGACCCAAGAGGCGACCAACAAAATTGTACTGCAATAGTTATCAAATTATAGTTTATACTTTGGCAAGATAGTTCAGGGTCTCAACAAGGAAATTAAAATTCATACGTTTGGGTATTTGTCGACTGGAATATCCACCCTGATTGTTCGCTTGACGATGAGACCGGACGAGCTACCAGGAGAGTTTAGCCAATTTGGTGCTGGAGATGATGAAACGGATCTCTACAATGAAATAATAAACCAACAACCTATTAGAAGTCGTGTCAACCTCAACACACAAGAACATGCTACAGACATATGATTGCAGCATCAAAACCAAGAAGAACATGAAATAAATCTTATCAAATGTTTCTACCATGGAAAAGGGGCAATGTATTGCGTTGTTGCAAGTTAGCAACCTGTAAATACTAATCCTAATTCATAATATTCACACAAAGATTGTAAATATTAGAGCATGTTATATCCAATCCTTTACAGCTGCACCTAACAATTTTTATGGCTCCTGAAGGTAATGGAATATCTAGTTAGTGCAGACCCTAAGTCAAAAACATTAATGATATTCAGTGTTAGCCAAGGCTACCTGTCATGATGAACTACGATTAAAAGTAAGTCAAAGCAAGTTATGTCAGTACAACTTAAGTCAACAAAAGCTTCTAGTACAATAGTATGGAATTAGATGAAAAAGAGTTATGTTAATGGTTAGTAGTCATACTTCTGATGGAAATTGTGAGGCCCATCCGTTCATGTCAGCTCTTGCATTCTGAAATATCCCTCCAGAAGCCAGAGGGCTAGGGTGATCAAACCTACTCTGACTTATGGCATTCTCCAACAGCGTGGTTACACGCAAAATTTCTGTTTCAAAAAATGTCAATTTTCAAGAGTAAGACGCACCAGTTAGAATTAGTCAACAAATCCATCACCAATGATAGTGGAATGGAGAGACATCATAGTCTCAACTAAGTTAGTGAATATTAATGTTCACACTCTAGTTAAATAGATTGTAACAGACTGCAAACAAGGACAATACTCTACGAAGGTCGCACATGTGATCTGTTCAATACCGCAATGGTAGTTTATGAGGAAGGATCCTACGAAACAACTCAGAACAAGAAGTCCAAGAAATAGGATTTCAAGTAAATTCTTAGTAACAGGATCTAAAAACAAAATCTACATCAGTGAAAAGTCATTTCTAAACTCTACTAGACCACAATTCAACTGAAATAATCTGTACTGTCGTTGTATGTTCTAATTCATAGTAAGGGAAGGACTAATTGTCTCTTTGGATAGTAAGATATGTTTTTTTGCTAAATTCTAAGTTTCTAACTAACTGATCTCTCTTAGAAGCATCACTAAAATGCTTATCAAATGTACAAAGATAGTAATTCTACAGCAAGAAACGAAAATGATAGAAGATCTTATGTAAAAGTAAAGAAACCATAACGTTTTCTCTGATTATAATAGTATGGCTCACCTTGGTTCATCAGCCGGCAAACATGTGGAAGCACAGGCAAAAATGGAGTAAGCTTGTGACGCTCTGCAAGTAACTCAGAAAGATACCTGCCAAAAACGAAATTGCAGATTATCCAAATTAGTATGTAGGCAAAATAAAAATAACTAGATAAATGCATCCAATTTCTTCAGAAACTTCTCGCTCCGAACATCAGCATCTAGGCAAAGTGGAGAATTTATAGCTTCGTGAACACAAGTCAACAATCACAAAGTGAATACAACAGATAGTTGTATAAAGTCTTATAGCACTGATACAATCCATGACCCAATCGATAAAGGAAAAATCCAGTGCAGAATTGAAGTAGATTGAGCTAAAAAAACTTAATTTGCAGTGGTGGGTATGTAAGAACTCAACACACAAATCGAAAAATCTTCAGGAGCATTAGAATTAGAAAGTATAGATCTCGAAACGAGGAACAAGGAAAAAAGGTTCAAGCTTTGCGATAAAAATAAAGACTTTTAAGATCCAATCAGTAGAACAAAAGATCAACAAACAAGTCAACTACAAGACATATACAAAAAAAAACAGAGATTGAATTACTTCTCCTGCTCAACGAGGAAAGAAGGCTGTGATCGGAGACCACCGGAGAAGTTAGGTGACTGAGGAGCAGAAGGAGGTACAGAAAGAGGCGGCGGATAAGTCACGAATCTCCCACCACCACCACCACCTCCTCCACCTCCACTACCACCACCACCACCGAGTGACGTCATCATCATCATCACGATTCACGACGACAGCTTCTTCTTCCTGTTCCTCCTCGGCTGATTTCTACCGACCAATCCAGGAGAGAAACAGCTGAAATAGCTTGGAGATAAACGGAGCAAACAGGGCGGAGATCGAGGAGGTGCGGCGGCGGATCAGTAGGGAGCTAAATCTGGCACACACACAGAGTTTTTAAGACATCTAAATCTACAATACACGTCGGTGGATGTGTTTGTTTGGGCCTTTATAGCTGTGTGGGACTGACTCACTCTTCTTGAAATGATGTTGACGATGATTTTTCGCCATTTTATATTATTACCAGACTTCTGTTTTTTTACCGCTCTTGTCCTCTTTGAAGCTTCTTACTGACTCAGAGGGTCTCTGGATACAGCTGGATCCCTTCTTCATCATTGAGAGGCTACCTACTTCACCGGGCCCGCTTCTATTTCTGAGGCCTTGTTTGAACCGCTTCGGTTTTGTAATTTCTTTCTTCAAATATGCAAGTCAAGCTGGTTACAAAATCCTACAAAAATCAAATTAGTCAACATGTCCCTTAATTTGGGAAATTTGAACTAAAGGTACAAGAATGTTAATCTACTGAAGCTGGTATAAATTATACCTTATAATATATGCTTCCTTGCTAGTTTAGCAGATTTTCCAGATACTTGGATTCCTGCTTAATTATTCCATTTCATGTTTGGTGGCTTGTAACTCTAGTGACACCTAATTTAATGGATATTGTATGTTTAACAGAACTTCTTATGCTCCTCTGGATAAATAGCTTCTTCAAATATGAGAAAGTGGTCATGCTTGCTGATCATACATTTATATGGAAACAGTCAAACCGAGTATGATACAGATACATCATCATCACATTGACAATGAACAACAACTGATGTAGATATTTTAGTCAACACATTGACAAAGACAGACAGAAATAGAGGAATAGGGAAGAAGAAATTTTCTCAATTTTGAACTAGGAAGAGTGAATCTGAGGGGAATCATCATCTGACTTGTTCCACAAGTAATGGCTCCAATCTTGACCTAATTCCTTAACTCGAACACCCAGCCACTCTACCATTGTCTCAGCCACTCCTATCGGCCTTTCGGACCACATCAGAGCCAATATCCCCGCCACCCACATTGCTCCGGCTACCAAGAAGCCGACTATAGCCGCCGCCAGAAGCGGCCCACCCGCTATAACCGCTGCAGCGGTTGCTTCAACCAGCGTCATCTGGCGAATCCCCTTGATGGACATCTCTCTTACCCTTTCCATGAATGGCAGTTTACTCAAAAGGGTTTCACAAGATTTGTAAAATGGCTATTATAGAAAAGGACTGAGATATGGTGGGAGATCGAGACGTGGCTTGGTGAATGCTGTGCCATGCCACGTTATGGGTCTTTTAAGCCAGAGAGGTTTGTCGTCTCCTTCAACGTTATCCATATCGTTCAATCGCCAAAGAAAAACAAACAAATGCCAAGTTATCCACGCGCGACCGATCTATGTGACTACTCTAAAAGTTTCCCGAGATTGAAATTATCAAATTACAATGAAAAACATGATCATTATCAAGAGATCAAAATGGAATTATTATGACTTTTTAAGTTATAATAGATTTAATAATAATAATAAAAAAGCTTTTTCTTAGTGCTGAAGTGTTTTGTGGATCCGCAACTAACCACACATTATAACGACCCAAAAAAAGTAAGTAGAAAAAAGAAGCACGGTTACCCAAGGACACAAAGCTCATTTTGATTATTTTCATACAACCAAATAAAGACGAAAAAAGGTTTTTCAAACCTTAGACTAAATCTAAAAAGCAACTCAAAGAATAAATTTGTATTCACTTTACTTTTCTTAATCATTATAAGTTAAAAATAATAAATAAATTGGTTGGTCAATATTGCTCCAGAAATATTGCATGAAAACTTTGTTTAATCATAATATGAAAAACACTCCAAGATGATTTCCCTTTCTATCTTTCTTTTTATCACAAATTGTTTTAACCAAAAGTAGCATTTGCATGAATATAACAAATTCGATTGTTTAAATAGCATTTAGATTTATTTGTTTTATGAAAATTTTAAATTTTGTAAACGTAAAATAATTTATGGTGATAAGTGTGATCAATCAGAAAGGATGTTAGAATATGATCACATGAAGATGTTGTCTTAGACGCTGATGAGGATGCGGGATTTGCATTCGGAATACAAGAGCTAACGTGGCACAAGCATTGTTCAAAAAGAATAGAAAAACTTATCTTGGAGGAGCTCAAATGAAGATTTGGATCCTCCATGCAAGAGAATATTCGAAAGCTCTAAAGATGAGTGAGTGTCTAAAGAAGGGATGCTCGACTATAAAATTAGACTTGAAATTACAAGTCATAAAATCCTTGTCTCTCATGTTCATTGTTTTATTTTAAAAATGGTAATTGCATCCTTTTTTCTAGAATACTGCTTTTGATTTACTTCAATCAATAAGTAGCTGTTCCCTATAATCAATCATAATTCTTTTATCTTAGATTTAGTTAGGAAAAGCCACTTGTTAAGAAGAAAAAAAACGCATGTAGTTTTCAAACTTTAAAGCCACCGAGATTTGCTTTACCAGTTCTTCAAAACGACACGCATGGTCCCACTCATTACAAAACCAAACCCCATTACACAAAAGCTCCCTTCTTTTGCCCAAACTCTCGCTTTCGCTTTTTACACCCAACAAACCACAAAAACTTCAACTTTTCCTATTTAACCCATAGCCATTACTCATTTCCAAAATTTCCTTTCATTGATCACATAATCCATGTCAAATCTACTTCCTCTTCCTCCTCCACCGCCCGAAACGCCACCATGGGAAACACCGTCTTCTATATGGTATACTCCAAGAACAACGCCATGGAGAACACCACAATCCACACCACTTACCCAAGTGGTTTTAACAAAGCCAACGGCGGTTAAACTCAATGGTCTTGATGCAGAGCCGAGGATAGATACAGTGATTCTCCGTCAGCCACGGAGCAGCAGGACCAATCTCTGGATATGGTGTGTTGTCGGTTTATGTTTTGTCTTCAGCCTTTTGCTTATCTTCTTTGGGGTCACTACTTTAACTGTGTTTCTTGCGATTAGACCAAGAACCCCTGTTTTTGACATCCCAAACGCAAACCTACACACAATCTACTTCGACTCGCCGGTGTATTTTAATGGCGATTTGTCGATGCTGGTGAATTTCACAAATCCTAATAAGAAGATAGAAGTGAGGTTTGAGAAGCTTGGGATTGAGCTCTTCTTCTTCAATAAATTGATTGCAGTGCAAGCGGTCCAGCCATTCTCGCAGAGAAAACACGAGACGAGATTGGAACCGATCCGTTTGATTTCGAGCTTGGTCTGCTTGCCTGTAAACCACGCGGTGTTGCTCAAAAGACAGGTGCAAAACAACAAGATAGAATATGAGATTAGAGGTACCTTCAAAGTCAGAGCTCATTTTGGAATGATTCATTACTCTTATTGGCTGCAAGGGAGGTGTCAGCTTCAGATGACAGGTCCACCAACCGGAATCCTGATTTCTCGTATCTGCACGACAAAGAGACGATGAAGAAGACGAATTGATTCTCGGAGTCAGGGAGTCATCTTCAAAGTCTATAGCTTTGGCATGTTCTTCGAGTATAGATCTCTTTCAGCGTACCCATAAATTGTATAAAAGAACAAGACCTAGTGAACTCTATCAAAGAACAGAGATCGGAGTTTGTACTGTTCCAAGATAAAAAAAATTGGAAAAATGTCATATTTCTAGGCAACAGATTCATAATTGATCCACTAGACACAGTTCCAAGAATAGTGTGTTGTATTTTTACACTGTTCAACATACCTGAACCACCGGAGAAAATATTTAAGACCAAAAGCAAAAGAAGTATCAAACATTAGATTCCCATGTTGGTTCCCTTTAGGGCTTAAAGTAATCAAAACACACAAAATAAAAAATGGAAGCTTACCCATTATCTGGCATATGCCAACATAGAGGGTTTAAAAATTCAAAATCTCAACTAATTAATACTTTCTCCAAGAAACTCCAGATATTATATACAATGGTCTCACAGAAAGAAAAGTTAAGCAGAAATTGATTGGCTAAAACCACAGCTGGTTTCAGTAGACAGGAATGTAAAGTTGATTGCATATAAAAACCCCACAAGTCTCAGCTAATGGGGCTTTAAGAAACATCACATGTCTAACGGTAGACTGTAACAGGGATCATCATAAACTTCTTTCACTTTTTCATTTTAATCAATAAGAAAGAAATATAGCAACCATATCTCTTTCTTTCTCTGCAGTACCTTAAAGCAACTTGCATTGATTGATTAAACAGTACCAACTTTGACTATCTAGACTAAAGAAAAATAGACAACAAACTTCAGATGTTAATGGTGGACATGAAGATAGCATTTAGTTACTTTCCGTAGATACTGTGATCCTAGTGATTCAAACTTAGCCATAAGGAGAACAATCTTGAACATTCTCTGATCCTATCATCTCTCGAGCACCCTCAATGTGTAGACATCAAAACTTAATATCAAGAAACGATAGGAAAACAAACAAGACCTTGACGCTAACATAGAAAAAGGGATTTCATATCAAAAATGGCGAATCATGTAGTGAAAAAGACATATATATATTCTCCATAAAGATCAAATCTTTGGCACAATCAAAATCTATCTCTCCTTTAGAGACTCTATATATATAACATGATCTTGATCAAGCTCTTAAGCACCAACATTATTAAAAGGTCAAGATAACAAAATCCGAAGCAAATGAATCTAAGTAAACGAATCTGGACCTGACTTCAAACCTCAGCCGGAGTCTTAGCCACAATAGAGAGAGCATGTAACCCGCTCTGTAACTCCTCTTGCAACAAGTCATATATCACCCTATGTCTCTTGACCAAGCTTTTACCTTGGAAAGCATCCGAAACAATCCGCAAATTGAAATGTGTTTCCCCATCATCACCAGCACTACCTCTAACAGCAGCATGTCCTGCGTGCTGGTAAGAAACATCTTCAACTTCTAACTCAACAGGACTTAGCTCCTTCTCCAATTTCTCTCTTATCCTCATCCCTCTACTCCCTAAAGCAACAACATTTGACCCACTATCCGAATCTTCAATCTTTTCTTCCCCCAAATCCTCAACTAAACTAGGTTTAGACTCAGAATCCACTTCAAGAACACTTGCTTCTACGAAGCTAGACTCTGAACTCTCTCCAGAACTTGTACCCTCCTCAGCTTTGATTTCCAAATGAAGAGCCTTCTTCTGCATCAACTTGAGCATATTAAGGAATCCATTGTTTCTAGAAGGAGTCAAACTCTGCTGTAAACCAAAAAGAACAGCGAAATCAGGTGTTATCCTCAAAATCTCAGGCACAGGTCTTCCAGATAAACCTTGGACTAACAGAGCAGCTAGCCCTTTGGTTAGAACCGAATCCGAATCAGCTTCGTACACAACGTTGCGTTGCTCATCGAAGAAAGCCCTAACCCAAACCTGAGAAACACATCCTTCTACTTTGTTCTCCCTAGTCTTGAATTGAGAATCGAGTGGTTTCAGATTCTTCCCGTAGAAGAGAAGCTGCTCGTATTTGGCCTTAGGCTCTTGTACCGATTGGAATAGCTTGACGATCTCTTGTAGCTTTGGAGGAAGCTCTTCGATTGGTTGAAGGTCTACAGAGCTCGAGGGAGATGATGATGAAGCCGATGATGGAGGAACGATTCCGGTTGAAATTTTCTGGAACGTGATGATTGTTCGACGAAATGAGGGAATCTCCGACGGTTTTAGAGGTCGTGAAATCAGGGTTTTGGCCGGATAATGAACAGAAGAGAATAAGGTTCGTTTGAAGGGGGTTAGACGAAGCGAGGAAGCGCAACAAAAAGAAGACATAGCTGCTGCCATAGTCGACTTGAAGCTTCGAGAGGAAGACGACGGAGATGAAACAAAATCACAATCCTCCTCTTCTATCACACTACACTAATTAAAAGGGTTACTTTAATTATAAAAAAAGAGAGGTTAATTTAGGATATACTTATAACCAGAATTTTCTAGACTTGAGATTTGAAAACTACTAAAAATCTCGTTGTTATTTTCAAGTTACTTTCAAACTCAATGCTAATCCCTAAGACTTTAATTAAATTAAAATTAAGAAAAATTAATTTTAATTTAGCCACCAGAAAAGCAAAACTGGTAAAGGTCTCCCACACCTAGATAGCAATATTCATGTGGATTTCACGTTATGAAAAGAAACAAAAAGTTACATTGTATGGGAATAATCTTAGAAAAATATATAATTTGATCTCAGTTTGGGCTAAGTTCTGATTTGGGCTAAGTTGAGCTTTGGGTGGACTTGTAGTACTCTGTTTGTTGAGTTGTTCCATTATATTCAGTATAGTTGTTGTTGTTGTTGTTGTTTTGGTAAAAATTTTATTTTGTATCGTTGTTTCTTGAGTTTTACTATCTTTTTCAAGTTCGATTCAAATTCACAAAGCGTTTAATTTGCGAGTGTTCAAATGATCGGTTACGCGGTTGAACACTATCAAATTCAATAAAAATCATTACAAAAGAAACTTACAGATTTTCTCTTTTGGTTAAAGAAGAAACACAACAGTTTCCTTAAAATACACGATTTGACAGTAAAACTTGACATTTGTTTGACATGGCTGAAAATGTGACGATATAGCAATTAAACCGGATTGTACCGGAGAGTCCCACCAAAGCTCCTATAATTGGATCTAAAACTAAAATCACCTGTGGGATTGTACCGGAGAATGAACCATTATTAAAGTATACGACTTTTTTCATACACCAAAAAAGAAAAGGAAAAAAAGAGAAAAGAAAAAGAAAGAAAAAGATATCTAGATTTTTCATACGAGCTTCGTCTTCCTTGTTCTTCGTCTCGCGTTCGTCACCTCACCACGCTCTCCTATATTATAATAAATATACCAAATCAATCAATGTCCGAATCCAGCTTTTCCCAGTGTAAGCAATTAAAACATTTAATAGCTTCCATAATTATTAATTTACCAAATTAAAATCTGTCCCTTTCTTACCTGAGATTCTATTGTTTCACTTCCACAGAAAAGTGCATCTCCTTTATTTTTATTTTATTTGAGGTTTCCTGGAGATCCTTCAGACCGAAGCTGAATCTGGGTAATTTTTTGAATCTCATTTTACGACTTCTTTTGCAATTTCTGACATGCTTTTTGAGCTTTTTTGGTTTCTCTTTTGAACGATCTGTTGTTTCTGTTTATGTTAAAACGATTTCAGATGCTTGATCATTGCGATTTTGGTCCAAACTTTGGTTTTCTTCCCCTGTTGATTAAATGTGATAATAATAAACTAGAAGGTTTTTTTTTTTTCTTTTTTTGGATTGTTCTCGCATTTGTTGATCTATGGAAACAAAAACAAGTTCGGATCTAATCAAGGTTCTTCATCAGTTTTTTGTTGCAGCTAAATTTTCACTCTTGTCTTCTCTGTTTTGCTGGATTAAGTGGGATTTGATTCACATTGTAATAAGAATAGTTTAAAGTTTCCTGATTTATGTTCTGATAGTATGGTTTAAGATTCCTTTTTTTCTGTTTTTTGCTTATGCATGATTATGATAAGAGATTAAGATAAATTTATGTGGCTTACCTATGTTCAATGTCCAGAATTCTCGTCAGGATGGGTTCTAAGTCCGTTGTTGACATGATAGAAGCATCCTCGGGGGTTCATTTTTCTGGTTTCCACGTGAATGGGTTGGAACCAAGAGCAGTTAAAGAAACCACTTCTCCATCAGAAGATATCCAAAGACAGCCCTTTGTAATAGGTCAGTTCTTATTTTACAATTCTGTAGTTTTTGATGAGTATACCAGTCGTGGATATAGAAAAGCTTGACAGATGGTCTTGATTTGAGATATTTAGGTGTTGCTGGAGGCGCAGCATCGGGAAAGACTACTGTTTGTGATATGATAATCCAGCAACTGCATGATCAGCGTGTTGTACTTATTAACCAGGTAATCTTGTCTTGTTTGTGAAGTTTCGTAATGCTAAGTGATAACCACCGGCCTGATCTGTGTTTCTAATGTATATGAATTCAATCGAATTCCACACAATTTAGAGATCTGAAAGGAGAATATTATAATAAAGTGTAGTGGCTGAAGTTTAACATGGTTCAACCTTTTCACCATTGTTTAGATATTTGTGTCAGTATACGTATCTAATTCTCAAATACTTTTGCCATCATGATAAACCACAAATTGCTCCATTAAATATCCAATGATACATAATTTGGCAGGACTCGTTCTATCATAATTTGACTGAAGAAGAACTTGCTAGAGTTCATGAATACAACTTTGACCATCCAGGTGAGACTATATTCCGAGTGTGGCTGCTTTCTGTAATCTATTCTTGTCAATTCTTTATGTCAGCAGGAAGAAAATAAATATCTTTCCCGTCTTTTTTCGGATTATTAAGGAATAACTAACAACCATATTCCTGAGTGATTGATGTATTCTTTTTAGATCTCTTGATTTTAAAGCAATTTCATCCCTGACAGTACCTTACTAGTTGCTGGGAGTTATGAGCAAAAGTCTTATGCATTACTGTTTGTTATCCTCCGTTAATTTTTTTTCTTATCTTGATTCTAATGAATTATTATTTTTTATGTAGACGCATTTGACACAGAGCATTTATTGTCTTGTATGGAGAAATTGAGGCAAGGGCAAGCTGTAGATATTCCAAAATATGATTTCAAAACTTACAGGAGCAGTGTTTTCAGAAGGGTACCATCTTCCCTCTCAGCTTCGCTCATAATCATATTGTTAATTGATGCTTATGACCTTCAGACGCCTTTTTCATTTTCTTACTTCCTGTTTCTGTAACAATAGCAATTTCTTAGATATCATCACTAGCGGGACAAATATTTTCTCTTATTTGATGCTCTGATTTTGAAAAACATTCTGCAGGTAAATCCTACGGATGTAATAATTCTTGAAGGGATACTTTTATTCCATGATCCACGTGTCCGGAGTCTGATGAACATGAAGATTTTTGTTTGTACAGGTAATTTTCTGCCTGTTCCCATTATAATTATTGTTAACTCTTGTTTCTACTACATTCCATTTCCCTCTGTGGAGCTTCACTTGGCTTTTTACTGCTAGTGAGATTTCAAATGAAGGAACAACTTCTTACGCTTTAAGAAATGTTCTAAATTTGTTATTTAGCAGTGCAGCTGTTTCACAGTGCATCATTTTTTCTGTGTAGATGCTGATGTTCGTTTGGCAAGAAGAATTAAAAGAGATACTGTCGAGAATGGTAGAGATATCGGCACTGTACTTGATCAGGTTAGCGTGTGTTAGCATTGTTACTGCATATATTATCTTCAAGAACAACAAGATATGGTTTACCTCTTGCATTTCGAAAAGCCCATTGCTCTGATTCATACATTTTTTTCCAATTTTAGTTTGGAGTTTTCAAATCTATATGACGTCTGTTCATATCTTATATTGATGTCAACCTTTTGATGCAGTATTCAAAGTTTGTGAAGCCTGCTTTTGATGACTTCATTCTTCCGACAAAGAAATATGCAGATATTATAATCCCTCGTGGTGGCGATAATCATGTAGCTATTGACTTAATTGTGCAACATATTTGCACCAAGCTGGGTCAACATGATCTCTGTAAAATATATCCTAATCTCTATGTTATACACTCAACATTTCAGGTAACTAATATACCAGTCTCATCTAGCTACGAGTCACATTATCTTAACTATCAAACAAGACTTGAGTTTGCCACAAAAAAATATGCTTTCTCTTGCAGATAAGAGGGATGCACACCCTTATACGGGATTCTCAGACAACCAAACATGATTTTGTCTTCTATTCTGATCGATTGATTCGGCTGGTAGGATTATTAAAGCTCATTCAAATGGTTGAGCAAACTTTCCTGTCATGTCACATTTCTGTTTTTTGAAATTCTTTTTACATTTATCAGGTTGTAGAACATGGTCTTGGACATCTGCCTTTTACTGAAAAGCAAGTGATTACTCCAACCGGTAAGCATAATGATTTTTGTTTTTGCAATGTTGTAATAGATCACAAGTTTATTAATAGATCACAAGTTTATTAATAGATCATAGATATCCCGGTAACCTGTTTCAGGATGTGTATATTCTGGTGTGGATTTCTGTAAACGGTTATGTGGTGTCTCTGTGATTAGGAGGTACTTTCCTATATCCTAACTTTAGTTTATTCAAGAGAAACTTCCGCATCCGTGCATATCCCACTCTCTCACCAACTTGATGGGTTTTCAAATAATGCTAGTGGTGAAAGCATGGAGAATGCGTTGCGAGCATGTTGCAAAGGTATCAAAATCGGGAAGATCCTAATCCACAGAGAAGGCGACAATGGTCAACAGGTAAACGAGTCACTCATATGTCAGTCCAGGTGTTCTATTTCATCACTGCTTGATTTCTGAATCACTCTGCAGCTAATCTATGAGAAATTGCCAAACGATATCTCGGAGAGGCATGTCCTATTGTTGGATCCTATCCTTGGCACAGGTAATTAACTCATCATTCTACATCACTTTATACTGAAAACACTTTATTTCCTCTTTTCTCTTTGCTCTAGTGTGCACATTGTTAGTCAATTCAACACACTTGAAGTGTGCCTAGTGACACTGAAATTGAACATCTTTTCAGGAAATTCAGCAGTGCAAGCTATCAACCTTCTTATAAGCAAGGGCGTACCCGAGGGAAATATCATATTTCTAAACCTTATCTCAGTAAGCTAACACACATCCTTTGCATAATATCTATATCCCTTGTGATTACTCCTTATCCATGTTTATCCACATGAATGCAGCTGGACTGAGATATTTTTTCTTTGTTTAACCAGGCACCTCAAGGTGTTCATGTGGTCTGCAAAAACTTCCCAAGACTAAAGATAGTGACATCAGAAATTGAAAATGGGTTAAACGATGAGTTTCGTGTCATTCCTGGTATGGGCGAGTTTGGGGACCGATATTTTGGCACAGATGACGACTAGGACACTGTGGTCCTGTGGCATTAGTTGCCCCTTCCATGGCCCGCAGTGGAGTTTATTGATGCGTTCACCATCCTATCCGCTACAACGGATACACAAACTATCTAAGGAATCACCTTTAAATCTGTTGATTTTTCCATTTAAACCCCCTCAAGTTCATGGGAACAGTTTTGATTTACTTATAAATTACCCAAGTGATCGAACCCGGTACTCTGCAACTCCTGTGTACCATATATAATTATCTTTGGCACTCTTGATACTCCATCTGCAACTCATGTGTACCATATATAAAAATATCCTTGGAACTCTTGATACTCCAAAAGCATAATACATAACTTGGCTTCAATCTCCAAAAATATCTCTTGTTTGTGTTTGGATGCACACACGTGTGGTTGAAATGTGTGAGAGAGGTACTATACAAGAGACTGCTTTTGTTTTGTACCCATCTCTCTCTTCTCCACATATCCAAGACTTTGGGGATAAAGCTGGGATCATTGGCTCCCATTTGGTTGTGCAGAAGCAATCACCCATTTGCTTTATCCGAGGTTGATAATCTTCCATGGGCTCTCCTTCTGACACGTATGACATATCCTAGCAGTATATTCCTCGTAGATATTACCTATATATCTAGTCAAAAGTTGCGGGTACTTAAGGCTTTGTCTTGGCCTCCTCGTCCTCTTCAGTGAAACTCTTCTCTCTTGCACTCCAAAAAGCAACCATGTCTGCTTTTGTTGGCAAATACGCAGGTATGTACGCTTAACATGCACTCGTCCCTCTTAACAACTCTTCATCTTCAAGTCTCTTTCAGGTTCTGTCTAATTTGCTTTTTGAGTTCAGATGAGCTGATCAAGACGGCCAAGTACATTGCAACACCCGGAAAGGGCATTTTGGCGGCAGATGAAAGCACTGGAACCATCGGGAAACGATTCTCCAGCATCAATGTTGAGAACATTGAATCCAACCGCCAAGCTCTCCGTGAGCTCCTCTTCACTTCCCCTGGCGCTTTCCCTTGCCTCTCCGGTGTTATCCTCTTCGAGGAAACCCTCTACCAGAAAACCTCTGATGGCAAACCCTTTGTTGACCTCCTCCAGGTCCGTCCCTGAAAAGCCTAACTCCAGCTCTAATCTTAATCATTGGGTTCAAGAGTTGCAGAGTTGAAGCTCTTGATATGACTCTAATGTAACTTCGGTTTCAATTCGGATTCTGACTCTTTTTTTCCTGTAATCAGGAGAACGGAGTTATCCCTGGAATCAAAGTGGACAAGGGTGTGGTTGATCTAGCAGGGACCAACGGCGAGACCACTACTCAGGGTCTAGACTCGCTTGGTGCACGTTGCCAGGAGTATTACAAGGCAGGAGCCCGGTTTGCCAAATGGCGTGCAGTCCTCAAGATTGGTTCCACCGAGCCAAGCGAGCTCTCAATCCAAGAGAATGCCAAGGGTCTAGCCCGCTATGCCATCATCTGCCAGGAGAACGGACTTGTTCCAATCGTCGAGCCAGAAGTGCTGACTGATGGGAGCCACGACATCAAGAAATGTGCAGCAGTGACAGAGACGGTTCTTGCTGCCGTGTACAAGGCCTTGAACGACCACCACGTCCTCCTCGAAGGCACTCTGCTTAAACCTAACATGGTCACTCCTGGCTCCGACAGCCCAAAGGTAACGAAACTAGTTGTGGGCAATCCGGTTTGTTTTTGGTTCAGTTTTTTTTCGATTTGTCTGTTTTATTTGTTTTATCGAAACTGAAACCAAAAAGAGCTACATAAATCTAAACCTCGAAATGCATAGTTAATTTTTTTCCAAAATACTGTTCTTCTACCAGGTTGCTCCGGAAGTGATCGCGGAATACACGGTGACTGCTCTGCGCCGCACAGTCCCACCAGCGGTTCCAGGAATTGTGTTCCTCTCAGGCGGACAGAGCGAAGAGGAAGCGACACTAAATCTGAACGCAATGAACAAGATCGATGTGTTGAAGCCATGGACGCTCACTTTCTCTTTTGGCCGAGCCCTCCAGCAAAGCACTCTCAAGGCTTGGGCCGGTAAGACCGAGAACGTAGCCAATGCTCAGGCCACGTTCCTGGCAAGATGCAAAGCTAACTCGGACGCTACACTCGGTAAATACACCGGCGATGCTTCCGGTGACTCTGCTGCCTCCGAGAGCTTGTTTGTGAAAGGATACAAGTACTAGGAGCGTTTGATGCAGTTTGAGTATATATGAATGTTTCGTGGGCATTTAACTGTTTAAATGTTTATCGATTTGGTTTAGTGTATGACCAAACTGTGTAATGTTCTTAAACTGTGCCTTCTCTTCCTCTCTGTCTAAAGGTTTTTGTGATGGTTTCTTTTAATATTTTCCCGCCATGACATAACGGTCTGATTCAAAAGTTCGGTAGTATCTCTTCAGTGGGTCCCACAAGTAGACTCTTATCTTCTTCTTATTCACAATCAAAAACTGTCACTTTCCAAAGGAGATATATATATATATATATACACTTGATATTTGTAGTTTTAAGAAGTCTCTCCAAATAGTTTGGTTAAAAAATTCTACAAACTCAAATATTAAGATTTTCATAATATAAATATAAAAAATTAGGGCTCGGGCGTATGCTTTTATAAGTCTTAGAACATAGACTAAGATGGCCATGGATTAGGGCTTGCGCGACATTATCTAATTAGGTGGACAAAATTGAAGAATTTTGTTTGCTTAAAAGGTTATGCATGTGAGTAAACAAATCATAAAATCAATGTTAATAATCGTAGAAAACAAAAATGGTGTTATTTTGGATGGAAAGTCATTGTTATCTATTGAGACAGCACATGCTCATGTGATGAGGGTGGCGCAAGGGTCCACGTGATCCACTCGCTTCTGTCTTACGCCTCTCTTCTTCTTCTTCACATTTTCACAAATCATTAAAATTAGCAAACAAACAACAACGAAAACACAATGAATTACAAAAACAAAACTCCAAAAACTCCCTCCCCAATCATTAATTTTCTGTAACACCAAACTTACCATTTATAACTACACTACTTTTTCTTACTTTTTACAACCAAAATGATTATTAAGAAAATAAAATAAAGCTCCAACAAAATAATATTCACACAACTTTGTAAATGACAATTCACTGTTCTCACCAATACATTTTCTTTAGTTTTAAAGCGAATTATCCGAAAACGCAAATGAACAATTAGACGAACCGTGAGAAATAATGATTTTCTCATTCGACATCAACTGTCGCTCTTTGCTTCCACAACCACCAGTTTTGATCTTATCGGTCTCCGATCGTCCAACATCAACCTCCCTTATTTCTGTGAGCATTGCGACAACATCTTTCATCAAAGGCCGTTCGTTTGCCTTGCTGCTCACACACATGAACGCGACTGCAAGAGTTTGAAGCATCTCATGCATTATGGGGTCAGTCCGTCCATTGAGTCTTGAGTCAAGAAGCTTGCTCGGATCTTTTTTCTCAGCCAAATGATCTCTCACCCACTTAACCAAATGTGCACCTCCGGGTAGATCCGGGTCTAACGGATGCTTACCGGTTAAAACCTCTAACACTACCACTCCATAACTATAAACATCGCTCTTCTCTGTGATACGTTGCATCGAAGCATGCTCTGCAAAAACAACAAACAAAATAAATTAGAATCAAAATTCCAAAATTAGTTAGAATATAAGTACACTTTCTCAAGCTTACCCGGAGCCATGTAACCATAGGAACCAGCCAAGGGAGGCCGATTGGTGGGTTTTGATAAATCTATTCCGGTGTTTGGATAACCGGAGACGGTTTTAGCTAAACCGAAATCGGCTAAGTAAGGTTCGAATTGGGGACCCAATAAGACATTCATGGCTTTAACGTCACCATGTATAATTGCGGGGAGACAATCGTGATGGAGATAAGCAAGAGCGTGGGCCACACCAAGAACGACGTCGTATCGAGCCTCCCAGTCAACTCCTCCTCCTTTTCCGGCGCCGTGAAGCCGAGAACTTAGGCTACCATTAGGGAGATAATCGTAGAAGAGGAGTTTCAGATTCCGATTAGAGCACCAACCCAAAAGACGAACAATGTTCCTGTGACGAATCGATCCCAGAGTGCTGATCTCGGAGTTAAACGCACCGCTCTGTTCCCTTGACCACATTTTCTTCACCGCAAGAGACTCGCCGGATGGAATCATTATACGGTATACCACGCCGGAGCTTCCGGTTCCGATCACGTTTGCCGACGTCAGATTCGTAACGATGTCGTTGATTGAAAAATCGAGTTTTTGGTAAAGCGTCACTTCCCATGAATCTATTTCTTCCCCGAGGAGTACTTTCCCGGCAACTCGTGCACGGACCAGAGTGTAAACCGCCAGGAGCACGAGGAGGGCGGTGACGGTGACGAGGATCAAAATGGTTAATTTAACTGCAGAGCTGTTCTGGGTCGGGTCGGAGCGGGTCGAGATTCCGTTAGTGATGTAAAGCCCTCTGTTTGAGGCGAGATCAGAGAGTGGGAGTCTCCGGAAAAAGGGCGTATTGGGTAATTGGCCGGAGAAATCGTTAAAGGAGACGTTGAGAGAGACGAGATTCTGCAAATCGGTTAAGACGATTAAGTTTCCGGTGAGTCGGTTGTGAGAGATGTCGAGCACTCCGAGATTTTTCAAGTCGGAGAATCTCGACGGGATTTTTCCGACGAATCCATTGCAGCTGAGATTAAGAGAGATCGCTAGAGACGGGATTCGACCCAATTCGCCTGGGATTTCACCGGAGAAGGCATTTTCGCCGAGATTGAGAAGCTGTAGACTTCGACAGGTAGAGATTTCTCTAGGGATGTCGCCGGAGAATCGATTCTTCGCGAGATTGAGCTTTGTAAGCTCTGTCAACAACCCAATTCCTGGAGGCAGAGGACCGGACAAAAAATTATCAGAGAAATCGATCAACTTCAAGTTCTTTGGAAGCGTACCAAGCAATGAACCGGTGAGACTGTTGGAGTGAAGATCGAGAAACTCGAGGCTTTCGCAACCAGAGATCGCCGGAGGAATTGTCCCAACTAGACGGTTCTCGCTTATATCAATAAAGTTGAGATTTTTAAGATTCCCAATTTCCGCCGGGATATTCCCGGAAAGTCTGTTTTCGTTGAGTCTCAACCGATAAAGATTGGCACAATTTCCAATATCCGGCGGTATGAATCCGGACAAATCATTGGAGAGAAGAAGAAGCTTCGTGAGGTTACGTAACCCAAAGATCTCTTTTGGGATTGAACCAGAGAGACTGTTGTAAGAGAGATCAATGGCTTGAAGCTCTTGACACAGAGAGAGACTTTTTGGGATGTTTCCGGTTAACTTGTTCTGCCACGCGAAGAACATCGTTAAGCTTCTTAGGTTACTCATCAATGACGGAATCTCGCCTGTTAAAAGGTTATTGTCGATCTCTAAATGCGTCAGCTTCGTGCAATTCGCTAGCTCTTCAGGGATCGTTCCTGAGATCTGGTTTACACTCAGCTGAAGCTCTTGAAGTTTCACAAGGTTCCCGAAGCTCCTTGGGATGTTTCCAGTGAGGAGATTTTCAGACAAATCTATAAGCCAGAGTTCGGGACAGTTCCCTAACTCGGTCGGGATTTTCCCAACTAGATTGTTCTGCCATAAGAGCAAACTCTGCAGCTTCTTTAGACCTCCAATGGTCTTAGGGATCGATCCAGAGATCGAATTCTGGTACAAGTAGAGGTTCTGGAGCTCTGTACAGTATCCAATCTCATCCGGAATCGTACCAGACAAGAGTGATGTATAAATTGCTATTGTCTGAACGCGTTTCAAGTTTCCAATCGACGCCGGGAGTCTACCGGAGAGACTAGTCTCGGCGAGACCAAGCATAACTAGATTTATGCAATTGCCTATCTCCCAAGGAACCTCACCTCTTAGATTCTTGTTCCCACCGGCACGGAAGACTTGTAGATTCTTGAGCTCTCCGATACTCCTCGGGATCTCTCCGAATAGCTTATTGTCAAAGAGCATGAGCTCGAGGAGTCCCAAAAGATTACCAATCTCCATCGGAATCCGACCTTCCAGATTATTCGTGTTCAGAGACAGAGTCTCGAGTTTCTTGAGCTTGAAGATTTCAACAGGGATTTCGCCGGAGAAAGAATTATCTGATAAATCGAGTACCTTGAGCTCCGTTAAGTCTCCGATCTCCTTGGGGATAACTCCGGTGAGATTGAGCGAAGATAAAGTGAGGGAAGTAAGGAACTTGAGGCTCCGGAGACTCGTAACCGGCATAGAACCTTGCAAGTCTACGCCTTTGAGTTCTATCTCCGAAACTTCTCCTCTACTATTACATTTTACACCGATCCAGTTACAGGGAGATGCGTCGGCAACGTTCCAAGAGGGAAGAGCGTCGCCGGAGATGTTGAATTGAGACTTCCATGACAAGAGAGCTTGACCCTGTTCGTCAAGAGAGAAACAGGGGATAAAGAAGAAACAGAGTAGGAAAGGAAAGAAGAAGAAGAGTGTATAGATATCTGGTGGCATCGGGGAAGAAGAAGATGAGGAAGAAGAAGGAGAGAAGTGCGTTGGGATTGTAAAGCGAAGAACACCATCGATTTTGGTTTTATTTTGTTTATATGAAATATAAATACTACTAATAAACACAGAGCAATCAGAAAAGAGAGAGAGAGAAGTAGCAAAGGAAGATTTTGATCCCAAAAAGCACTTCTACCTCTACTCTTACACTAGTATTATTATTTTAATCTTTTTCTTTTCTTTTTTTCTTCTTTTTCTTTTTAAATATAACTGAAAAATAACATTTTTTGGGTCACGAAAAAGAACATCTATAGAGGCAGACATTTTTTTTAGTTTTTATATTATAGATGCAGACATTTACAAAATATAAAATTATTGATCTTCGTTGAATCCATTGCAAATTCATCAGAAGGATTGGATTTAAGAGAGCAAAGTATTAGTGAAGCAAAATTCCAGCCAAACTCATTACCATATCATATGATCCATCACCATTACAATTTGAATTTAACAAAAAAAAAATTGCGAGTAAAAAAACTATTAACAGTCTACAAAAAAAAATTGAGAATCGAGAATGACATATCACAACAGTAGCCCTACTCTTACAGTGGCACCAACTTTCATGGTTTTGAGACCGACATGTCAAATAGCCCTCTTTTTTTTTTGCTATATTTAAATTGCCTTTTACGATATTTACATATGCAAATCTTGTAGAAGTTTCACTCAATTCCATTAGTTAGAGAACATCGTATGATCTTATAACATGTGAACGAGAAGTGTTCTCCACTTCAATAAAACTTTGCTCATAAAATGGTGTTTGTATATAATAATATGATTCACGAACGTTTTTATTAAGTTGTCAAGTTAGTAAACCATATATAAAATGTATATGACGAGAAGAAGAAAAATAAAACAAAAATATCATCCAATCATTTGTGTTTACGGTGAGATTAATGAACTTTTTGAAATGATGAAAACACACTTTTTCAAATACATCCCTTTAAAATGGTTGCGATATTGTATAGTTCTTGTTCGATATGGCAAATTTCACCGTTAAACTAGATCAAGCAGTGTTCAAATAATTGAATGATAAGAAAGACTATTCACGTTCAAACACGTATTTTCTCTACGAGTTAGACCCAGAGTAATACAATTTATTTAAATAAAATATTTTAATTAATCATATTTTATATTTACTTACTATTTTTTAAAAAAGTTGTGTTAATTAAATGTATATGAAAATAGTACTCCCCAAATACGTCTGCAACGTTCACCATGAAGAATAAACCAAATTAGAATCGGCACGATGAACTTTAATGCCTCTTTTTGGTTTAATAATGTGATGAAGTGTTCGACGAATTCTAAACACATTAAACGCACCGGACATTTTAACCAATTGAATCCCCACGGGTAAAAAGTACTTGTGTTAGTAACTTTTACAAAATGTTTTTCATATTAACAACTAAGAATTGAAGTATCCAAATCCCTTAAATTAACAACTCAGCGTCGACATTACATTTTGTAATTAGTGACAAGAAACCATGTATATTTAAATTAGAAAATTTACTCTGTGTGGTGGGGATTCTGTTTTTATTATGAGAGAAAAATGAAGTGGGTAAACAGTGGTTATTTATTAACATAAATAAGGGATGAAAGAATACAGATCATCTACTTTGGGTCTTTTTAACAAAACAAAAAAAAAATCTACTTTGGGGTCTCTGACTAAAACTATAAACTAATAAAGTTAAGTAAAACATGGAATCTTGGAGAGTGAAATTGCACATGCAAGCTAGGAATTCTTGTGAAAGACTAAAGAAATAATTAGTTTACGGCCCTGTCCCTTGCTCATCTTGTCGGTCTTTTCCTAACTATTATTATCATTTAAATTTGGATCGACCCGTTCCAGTAACCCGTGTTATTGGTATGCATACGATAACAATAGTTATGTTCTTTTTCAAAATTGCAATCTAATAAAAAAACAAGACCTATATATACGAAACAGACTTGAAAAAGAAATTAGATATCTGGAAAAAAAAAATAATGACATGGAAATGATTTTAAATTTAGTGTCTCGGGTCAAGCAATTATATATAAGATCAAACACTGCAATTAAGGCACATGACATAGAGAGGTCATGTGTTGATGTGCAAGTCTTGATGTATATAATACTAAAAGTCGTTTTTATAAGTTACATGATATATTATTATGCCGGGATAGAGTTTACATGCCAATTGAATAATTTTGGATACTTGAAAATTGGTTATACATCTATGTTCTTAAGCAGCCGGATCGTAATTCCATAAAATTTTAAAATAAAATAGAATGTATGATAAAGAGAGAAATGAATGGTCCATGGGGGAAATAAAAAAGGGGAAAAAAAAAAGAAAAGAACAAAAACCAACAAACAAGAAGGAAGTAAAGAGAACAAAAGGGGTGCAAGAGAAAAGACAAGGAGCCCAACTGTACTTGTGCCAAATCAGTGAAACATTTCTTTCACAAATCTTATGATTATCGTTATTAATGGTCCCTGTTTGTGGGGTGACAAGACCCTTCCATCCACACATTATTCCTAAATTCTCTACAACAATTATCATTTTTATTACTACTTACTAGTATTTGTTGGTGTTTAAAGGATCCCGAAATGGACTAGGCTGCCATTTAAATACTTCTTCCATTTTAAGTTTAGTTTCGTTTTAGACTAATTCCATTCTTCTAAACTAAATATCGTTTTATTATTTCTAGGAAAAAAAACAATGTTAATTTTTGATATAAATTTATCTATAATTTTTTTGTAGGGATATAATAATAAGATATTTAATATACTAAGTAGCAAATGTAAAATAGAATATAAGTTCAAGAGTTAATTGTTTTTTAGGGATGATAAAATATTTAATGTTTTAAAATTTGGGTGAAAAGTATATAAACAATACTTATATATATTTGTTTTTTAATGATAAGAGTACTTGACATGTTCATTAAATGTGACGTAGAGCATGTAAAGAAAACTATAGGTAACAGAAAATTGATTTGTAGAAATAATATTCAATACAATTGAATATATCCCACCCGATGGAACAGTTACAGGCGCATGCAATACATTCAAAGTGAAAGATAACCAAAGAGCATTCGTAAATCGACTCAAAGATCCGGACACCACTAAAAATATAAGATATTTTCTATATACATAATGCATTTACTCACCATTAATTAACTCATATACTTAATTAGTAGACTCATGCTACACATTCTCTTTCTTTATTTTAGGTTTTTTATCTGCTTCCATTCAAAGTTATCATTATCCCTAAATTTACTATTTATCCGCCTTCAAACATTTGTTCTTCGAGCAAAACAGGTATAGGACCAGTGTGTCTTTTCATAGATGTGATCATCCATCAACTCCGCCGGATAAAAAATTATCCAATGAAAGACTATTTTTAAATAGATCCAACATTAAGCCACTAAAAGTCTACAGACAATTTGTGTATCTTCGACCAACCATCGTGGTTTATTTACTCACTAAAACGCTGGAGAATATTCACACGACATACACCAATTTTACGTTCTAATAAGATGCACCGATTTTTTCTTTATTTTTCACCAAATATGTTACTTATAAAAGTTAGGTTTCTGAACCTATTATCCGGAAAACAGATATGTTTCGAGGGGATAACCAGTAATAAAAAAATGCTAACATTGATTCATTATGAAATTTCACGTTAAGACATTTGTTTATGAAAGACTAGTCTTATATGGATACTATATATTATAATTAGTACAAAAATCAAATATATGATATAAAATATGTAGATCTGATGGTACGAGACTAGTAGTGAAGAAAAGTTTCAATGCGCGCGGATAATTGATGAAGACAATGTAACAAGATCTAGATCTAATTAGATTCAATTAGGTCAGAGATCTCATCACATGAGAGAGAGAGAGAGAGAGATGTAGATGCATATAAGAGCATTTCGATTTTAATTAAGCTTTGTCAAGTGGCTTGATCTGCTCTAAGTACGTGAGAATTAATAAAGGGTGTTGGATCTAAGATAGCATATGATGGGTTAATTGTTTCTATTATATATAATATATGGTACTTATTGAATTTTTATTTCACTTTTTTCTAGTAAAAATGGGCCATTGTGGGGGTATTCAGCGGCAGAAGCAGTCCAAGAATGTAGTGGCAGTAGTGCAGACGTGTGAATAGAATTGGGCATTTCATCCAAAAAACCCAATAACCTATATAATATATATATGTATATCTCATGGTCCAATGAAAATAAATTTAGTATGTTATAATTGTAGTGTGTAAATATTGCTTTTGCCTGATTTTCTGCTCTTTTCCTACTCGCTCATCTTTTTAAACTAGTTTTAAATATATCGAATATGATAACTAACCCTTTAACAAAACAAAAGGTATATATGCCTTCTGCAATGATCAAATGCCGAAATTTACAAAGAATTTTTCAGTGTTTTAGTTAATAGTTCAGCTTTTTTTTTTCCAACTTTCCGCTTGAAATTTATCCTTTTTCCCCTTACTTTTAGATTTTTGCCTAACCATGAAATTTTCATTAAGAGTCTTCAGCCTTTTAAAAGGGCTTTTTTCTTAATGTTCTATGACCACGGATTTCTTAAGATTAGAGAAAGAGAAAGCAAAATGTTATAGTATATACTAAAATTTGAACTGATTAAAATAACAATCTTATATTTTTCTAAATCTAACATTGCTTAGTGGAGAAGATGGGGTTTTGCTTTCAACTAATACGTCTCTAAGAAGCTTTAATTTAATGAAATTAAAGGGTCGTCATTGATGTTATGAATTATAAATAAAAATTATATCTTTTAACAAAAAGAAATATAATAATAACGCAAAATTTCTAATAAACACAACTTACAATACGTGTAGTGTAAGGTGTACATTAGAGGTCAAATGTTCTTGCTCCATTGCTTCCGTATTTTCAGGATTTGGGTTTCCCGCTCACTAAACACCAAGATAAACAAACAGATCAAGAATTATATTATTTTCTTACCACTACTACCGTACACCAAAATAAACAAACAAATAGTTCAAATTTCCAGTGGAAGCCTCTTTAGTGTGGTTGGCCAAAAGTGAATGCTTGTACATAGGTTCGATTTCGAGAAATTACGGATCATTGTAGATTTTTACAGCTAAATTTACCGATAATTAGTATAGCTAGAATCATTGTATAAACATAGTATTAGTACCAATAGAAACAGTGCGTCGTCTATCATAAATCTTTATAGTGCGTGTAAAACTCTTTATAGAATAGAATCACCATTTCCCATGTGCTGCATGAAACTAGATTTGTTCATCTTAAATGTTAAAATCATTATTTGTAACATAATAAGAAAAAATGAAAATATCTTCTAGTAATATTACAGAGGAAAAAAGTGCAAAGTTTCATTCATTGATTTTAATTTTAAATTAGTGGAAATATTTGGTATTAGTGTCATCGAGATATCAATCATTACCCGAATTTAAATATGAATATTGCCTGTTATTGACAGAAATAATAACCAAGGGCTTTAATGGGCCAATCAAAATGTACGTTGCATATATTTGCTCAGCAGTAATAAACGACAACAAAATACACCGGTCTTACTGAAATTGTGATCACTTGGTCTTAATTGGGATATCTAAATTTCTTTTGTGAGAAATTTTTTATTTGTTTTTTAGAAATATGAAGCTTGATTTTTTTCAAACAGAGAAAAAAAAAGTTCTTGCTGAAATTGGGACACTTATTTTTGAAAATACTCCTAATGTTTCTTTAAACTAAACTTTAAGGTTTTCAGACATAGCGCACACGTGTGGGTGTGATAATCTAACAATTGTAAACGCAAAAATGCATATAAAAAGAGTTAACGATTGTCCACGTAGCATGTCCTCGTTCTTCATTTACTAAGTAGCATTTCCAAGAAAACTCTGGACAGTCTTATTCTTGAATCAGAAAAAACTTATTCTAATCTTATTTTTGAATTGAAACAAGTATTCTACATATTAGTTTCAATATCGAGAGTTTCACATGGTCACGTATCAGAATTAAGCTAAACACATTTTTGGGAAACTAATCAATCAACACCTTCTGCTTGGGAGTTGGGAAATTTTACTTGTCCATTTTTCTTGTTTTTTATGAAGAATTATAAAATGGATTCCTTGTTTTGGTTAGGGGAATCAACAGCAAAAAAAAAAAAAGAAGAAGAAAATATGGTAATAGCATCACTTAGGTTCTTCCTTCAACATCTCTTTCAAAATCAATTGTCTTTTCGAGGATTTTCACATTTTCACCATATCTATGTTAAAGAGAATCTGACATCTTTCTTTATACACCAGAAAAGTAAAGTTTTGTTCTTTCTCCCAGATTAATTTCGACAGCTCATCTCCCAAAAACTCTTAGCACAGATGAGATAAGAGCAGAACTGAGAAACTTCATGCCCGATGATCCACCAGGGAAGTAGGATATACAGTAGTAAATCAGTGCAAGAACCTGTCCATTGACACAAAAAACACATACCAGACACTATGAGATTAAGTAGAATACGCAGATTATGCAAGCACGAGTTCTTTTTCTATAGTCCAACCCAATAACGAGTGAAGAACCAGATAAGCAACGCCACGCTTTAGAGAATCTAATGTTTGTTGCTAAAATGTGGAGGTTCAAAGGGGGTTATTATATGATCTTAGATAGGTCTAATCTTGTTTTCCACTTGCTCATAGGAAAATCTGATTTTGAATTTTTTTTATCTCAAACTAAAAAGAATATATCTCAAGCGTTGGAAGATAAAATGTGGTACCTGTAACACAGAGAAGAGTACGGAGAGAATGTAGCTGTGGAGAACCATCGATACATATATGGTTCCAACCATGGTGGCAATGAAACCTAGGGTTAAAGGAAGCCTCTGGAGAAGTAGACAAGAAATTAGAAAGAGCGGAAGGAATTTACTCTTGGCTTAAAAGCATGACACACTATATTATAATGTAGCATACCTCCATCGATGTCATATGTGCGAGCTGATTTTGTGGGCCACGAAGTGCGAAGAAGGATCCAATGATAAATCCACATCCAAGGGTGAAACAAATGGCAAATTTCTGTGGCATAAGCACCATGACTGGGAGAAACATTGTGAAGGCAATGAAGATGAAGAATACACCACTTGCTAGAAGTAAACCGAAATACATGAGCAATTTTCCTGAAGGCATACTACTGGTTGCTGACTGCAGGCTCCCCGGAATATCTCTAACTCCTTTTGAAACCCTGTAGACATAATATTCAGGTACAAGTTGCAAAAATCAACAAAAGAATATTCTTGATAACAAAACATAAGATGACCAGTACTGTAAAATCAGCATAACAAACAATATGCTTATTTGAACGCTGAAATGCCGGGATGAATATGTACATTGTAATATGGTTAACACTTCAAAAGCTATACACAATCCTTCACAAAGTATATCACTATAGCAGGTAGCATAACAGATATAGATTTCACTGGTGCATCAAAATCTATAATGAAAGCACAAGCAGGCTCAACAAAATGCAGCTATATACATCAACCTAAAGGTCTGAATCAAGCTAAAACATCAACCCGAAGGTCTAAGGAGACATAAGAATTTGAACATTGATAGGAGAACAAACATTTTTTTAGCATATGAGTATGAAAAATCCTCCAGAAGAGAGTAGTTAGTGTTGAAAACTCACAGCTACAACCAAATTGCTTTAATGCCAGAGAGTGATGAACACACAACAACACAACTAGATCCATGCACTAACTGTAAATCCATTGTTGCATACATCTCCCAAGCTAAGCTATCAACGTTTCCACAATCAATAAAGTAGAATCTCAATTGCTCAGATTCTCTAAAACCAAGCTTCTCAATCTTCTCAGATTTACTTCCTAAGGTGAATAATTGCATCATACAAGATGGATGACTTACACACTGAAGGTGCCCGAAACAGTGTCGTTGGCAGATCTAACGGCGGATTCGATATCAAACCCGAAGCTTCCGCCACTTTCTTCGAAATCTCTCGACGCTGCGTAAGAATTCCAATCGGCGAGCAGAGACGAACCCGATTGCTGCTGCCCCTGCTGCTGATCTTCGCTGCTACTCCCGCTCATTGAAAACCATCCTTGTGCCATTTTTTTCTATTTCTTTTTTAGCTTGGCTTCAAATTATTCAAGTGAAGCAAAGAGTGAAAGACCAGAACGCCGGCGATCGGAGATTTTCGTGGACGTTAAGGTTTCGGTAAACGCCGCAGCTAAAGAAATTTTGCAGGATGGAAGAGGAGAGAGAACCGATGCTGTAACGTCGATCGTTGTGAACGGCGTCGTTTCATAGCTAATTTAGCTTTTCTGGAAGCACAATATAGATGTGATATCCAATCTACACAATACGAGTAATATTCCAAAACAAAAAAAGATGTTGTTCCAAACTTTCCTAAAGTTATGCAGATTTTTTTTCTATTACAACTTAGTTTTAACAATTAAATAATTACCTATTAACCCAATTCTAAAGCAGAACTCATAAGATGGTTCTAAGCATTTGGTTTTACAGATTTACAATAATGAATAAACAAGCACACTTCGTTTTAACATTGAGTGAAGAAAAATATCATAATACTTTCAAGAGTTGGACTTCAAAGACCAAAGGCTCATTTGCGTGCGATAGAAGGCTGCGTCGTGGTCCAAACTGCATCCACAAACACACATGACATATCCTTTTTGAGTCATACATATGCAGAAAGTTCATTGTGGAGGATGCTTGATGAAGAGTAAGATCTGAATACCTCCTCGGGTATTGGCTTCAATGTCTCGTTTATGTACCCTACTGATGGAGGTATCAGTGCTCTACGCTTCCCTGGATTTGAAAAAGACCATTATGTACAAGTCATTAGAAACATGAGACTTCATTGAAAGACCAGAATCTTGTGAGTCTATTTCATGTTTTTACCTCCGGCTTTCATGCCCACCAAGACTTCCTTCAATCCCTCAATGACCTGTCGTGCCAAGCGTATTGTTAGTACGGGCCATGATTGGATTGCTATATGTAAAGTTTGAGTGTGCAAGATCAAAGTACGTCATTTTCATCAAGAATGAGTTTGACAGGAGAGCTTTCACCACTGAATTGGTCCACAGTGCTGAATCAAGAATCATTAAGAGTTGAGGAAAAAAAAATCAACCTTGAGTGAAAGAAACTATAAAGGCATCTGAAGTTTTGAAAGAAATCACACCTATGAACAAAATATCCATTTGCGCGCCGACACACATAGTTTAGTTCGACTAGGTCTCCTTCATGAGCTTCTGGTCCCTCCCCTTCAATAATCTCTAAAACAGGATTTCCATGAGTAACAAATTACACGTCTTTAGATGTTTCTTAAGTAATTCATAATTTTTCTCATAAGAGAAAACAACAGCCCGACTTCTAGCGAAAGAAGAGTACCTTGAAACCTTACGCCACTCGGGAGCTTTAACGTCCTGGACTCTTCGATCACCAACCAAAAGAAAAAAATGTAGGATGAGGAACTAACTCCATACAAAAATTGGTTCAATCAAATTGGATAAAAGAAGCTTTTGCCATCTTCCTTATCTCATCATTGTACATGGCTTATCAAAACAATGATCAAGCACATTGAATAGCAGACTAGAAATATGATTCACAAAACATTTCACACAAGAAGACCGACTTTTTTTCTACAGTGTTTCCTCAATGAAAGCGAGGCTAGATAGCTCATACAAGCACCATTTTTACCTGATCACTTCAGGTCCCTTCATCTCAGGAACTGGCGCTGCTATACCAGGAAAATCCAAAAGCGGCAAGACCGAACCAAACCCAGCGAGCTGCATAAACATCCTTCTCGGTACATGTACGGCCGTAATCGAAGATAGTCCAATACGAGTAATGCCAGAAACGCCGTTCCTAGATTTTCCAACGCTGCTAATGAAAGTTCACTCTCAAATCGAGTGAAAAAAAACGATTGATTCTCAAAATGCGTTTACGATAGTTGCGAATCAAACCTTAAAGCCATTGATGATCCAATGAAACAATGAGCAATCTCCATAGCCATCGCCGTCGTCTTCAATCGTCTTCTCTTCCTCCGCAGATAGTGGATAAGAGGAGATACACCAGAAGAGTTAAGAGAAATTATCTACGGAGCAGTCCACAGCTAAACTTGTGGACCTATGGGACCCACACTACTTTAAATCAGGAAAACTTGTTACGAAACGACACGCGCTACAATAGCGCGTAAGTTTTTCTTTGACATTTTAATTGTTTTTGAGGTTTTGCATTTTTTTTTTTTCAATTTTCCAATTTTAATGGAAGGATCTAGAAACCCTACAAGTACCCATTATATAAACCTTGTCTCTCCATTACCTTGCAGCCTCGCTCATTTAGTCGAAAGAAAAAAACCCTTAGATCCTCCGTCTGTTTCTTCGCCTTCCGAAGCGTAATCTAACCTAATCTAGCTCCGGGATCGTGATGTCGGCAGACACAGAGACGTTCGCCTTCCAGGCTGAGATCAATCAGCTTCTCTCCCTTATCATCAATACTTTTTACAGCAACAAGGAGATCTTCCTTCGTGAGCTCATCAGTAACTCCTCCGATGTGCGTACTTCTTTCTCTCTCGATCTTAGTCAACTAGTTGATCTATTATGAGTTATGGGTTACGATTTTCACTAGTAGACTAGATAGTGCTAGCGCGTAAGTGTATTTATTAAGATGAAGATTTACGTAATCAATCTGTTGCAATTAAGGTAGCTTGTTGAATATTAGGTATAAGAACTCGTACTCCTGTGTCTTTTTGTGTGATCTAAGCTCTCGTTACTCGTCTTCAGTATATTTTTTTTGAAGATCTTTGATTTGTTCCGAGTTGAGAATGATAGCTAGATGAATTGGTTTAGGTATTTCATCTGTTCTGTTTTCCTTGTGTATATATCTAATAATTGTTGTTTTCTGTTGAAATAGGCTTTGGACAAGATTAGATTTGAGTCGTTGACCGATAAGAGCAAGCTCGATGGTCAGCCTGAACTCTTCATTCACATCATCCCGGACAAGGGCAACAACACCTTGACCATTATCGACAGTGGTATTGGAATGACCAAGGCTGGTAAGTATTATTACGGGCTGTAGCTATTTCTCTCTTCTGCTTTATGGAGACTTGAGTATTTGCTGATACTTTATCTCATTGTTGTTTACAGATTTGGTAAACAACTTGGGTACAATTGCAAGGTCTGGAACCAAGGAGTTCATGGAGGCATTGGCTGCTGGTGCTGATGTCAGTATGATTGGACAGTTTGGTGTTGGTTTCTACTCAGCTTACTTGGTTGCTGAGAAGGTTGTTGTCATCACGAAGCACAATGATGATGAGCAGTATGTGTGGGAGTCCCAGGCTGGAGGTTCATTCACTGTGACTAGGGATACCTCTGGTGAGATCCTTGGAAGGGGTACCAAGATGACCCTTTACCTCAAGGAGGACCAGTTGGAGTACCTTGAAGAGCGCCGTCTTAAGGATTTGGTCAAGAAGCACTCTGAGTTCATCAGCTACCCTATCTCTCTGTGGGTTGAGAAGACCATTGAGAAGGAAATCTCTGATGATGAAGAAGAGGAAGAGAAGAAGGACGAGGAAGGAAAGGTTGAGGAAGTAGATGAGGAGAAAGAAAAGGAGGAGAAGAAAAAGAAGAAGATCAAGGAGGTGTCTCACGAATTTGATCTTGTGAACAAGCAGAAGCCTATTTGGATGAGGAAGCCCGAGGAAATCAACAAGGAGGAATACGCTGCCTTCTACAAGAGTCTCAGCAATGACTGGGAGGAGCATTTGGCTGTCAAGCACTTCTCTGTTGAAGGACAGCTTGAGTTCAAGGCTGTTCTGTTTGTTCCTAAGAGAGCTCCATTTGATCTCTTTGACACAAAGAAGAAGCCCAACAACATCAAGCTCTATGTCCGCAGAGTCTTCATCATGGACAACTGTGAGGAGATCATTCCTGAGTACCTTGGCTTTGTGAAAGGTATTGTTGACTCAGAGGACCTTCCCCTCAACATCTCCAGAGAAACTCTCCAGCAGAACAAGATCCTTAAGGTTATCCGCAAGAACCTTGTGAAGAAGTGCATTGAGCTATTCTTTGAGATTGCTGAGAACAAGGAAGACTACAACAAGTTCTACGAGGCATTCTCCAAGAACTTGAAGCTGGGTATCCATGAGGACTCTCAGAACAGGACCAAGATTGCTGAGTTGCTCCGATACCACTCCACCAAAAGCGCAGATGAATTGACAAGTCTCAAGGACTACGTGACCAGGATGAAGGAAGGACAGGATGACATCTACTACATCACTGGTGAGAGCAAGAAGGCTGTAGAGAACTCTCCCTTCCTTGAGAAGCTCAAGAAGAAGGGATATGAGGTGCTATACATGGTTGATGCCATTGATGAGTACGCCATTGGTCAGCTCAAGGAGTTTGAGGGAAAGAAACTAGTCTCTGCCACCAAGGAAGGTTTGAAGCTTGAGGAAACTGAAGATGAGAAGAAAAAGAAGGAAGAACTCAAGGAGAAGTTCGAGGGTCTGTGCAAGGTGATCAAGGATGTCTTGGGAGATAAGGTTGAGAAGGTCATTGTTTCTGACCGTGTTGTTGACTCACCATGCTGTCTTGTCACCGGAGAGTATGGTTGGACTGCTAACATGGAGAGAATCATGAAGGCTCAGGCTTTGAGAGATAGCAGCATGGCTGGGTACATGTCAAGCAAGAAGACAATGGAAATCAACCCAGAGAACTCAATCATGGATGAGTTGAGGAAGAGAGCTGATGCAGACAAGAACGACAAGTCTGTGAAGGATCTTGTACTTCTCCTCTTCGAGACTGCTCTTCTCACCTCTGGTTTCAGCCTTGATGAGCCCAACACCTTCGGAAGCAGAATCCACAGGATGCTTAAGCTTGGACTGAGCATTGACGATGATGCAGGTGAGACTGAAGCTGATGCTGATATGCCACCACTTGAAGATGACGCCGAGGCTGAAGGAAGCAAGATGGAAGAAGTCGACTAAGCCCGTTAAAAGTTGTAGTTGAGGCAGGCTCCATCGATTCTCTCTCTCTTATCTCTATTATCAGTTCTCTCTTTTTTGGTTTTTTTTGAGTAGTATTTTCTGGTTATTTCTCTCGGTCCCCTGAACTTGGTTTTATTTTGACTTTTATCATGCCTGCACCGAACTAGATTCCTTTGGAATTTTATTAGTTTTGTCGTATTTCTTGGTTCATGTGACCTTTCAAATAGACTAAATATATATCAATATGGAGCTCTAATGTGCCTTCTGACTAGCTATAACAAGTCTCTATGTCTAAGCTTGCTAATATCTCAAACGTAATTATTGCTAGGGTAAAAGCTAAACCATCTTATTCTAATTGCTTGGACACGATCAGAAGTATTGCTGCCTGAAATCAACGTATTTTAGGTTTTCCCTCTTAATCTGTGAAAAGCTTTTCGTAGTTTCAATTTTTAACACAGTATGCTCTCGCAGCTCTCCCCACGAGCTCTTACAGCTCTTTTGAACTGAAACGCGTTGCAACATTACGCATGACAAGATTCATTTGGTAACTTCATAGTCAACTCTGCCTTCCAAACTTCATAACAGGAAATGGTTACATCCAGCTTTTCCTTAAGAACATTATCTCGCTTTAGGTTCATGTCTACGTTGAGCATATTCATATTAGTGCTTGCCGGATCATTTGTGTTGAAGCCCCTCTCTTTTCTCTATTTGCTATTTCCATGTTTTGGCCAATATACTTCAGATCTATATCTTTCACAAGACTAATTACTAGGAATCATGTTTCAAGATTAGTAGTATGTCTACAGATGCAAGGATAAAACATTAAGCCAACATCAGGACCATAAAAGAAAATACATATTTGTTTTTTTTTTAAACACAAGTAACAACAAAATCTTGAAAATGTTCAGAGAGATTGAAACAAATAAACATGATACATAATCAGAAAACAAAAACAAATGCCAAATTGTCTGCTCTGCTAATATGCTATTGCTTTTCTCAGGTATCTTCCACCTGCGAGTGAAACACAAAGCTCGGAAATGTAGTTGTGATATCCCTGTACGCAATATAAGAGATCCATGTTAATAATAAGTGATGCACAAACTAAACCTCGGGCTAGTCTTGGTTTAGGAACTCACTTGAGGTACTGAAGAGTCATGTTCTTCAGAAGAGAAGGATGCCTAAGAACAAGGATTCTCCACTCTTCCTTATCGATCCTCCCGTCATGTTTTGTGTCAGCTTCCTCAAATGTCTGCCAAAGAAACTCAGAAATCACTCTTTACTTCATTCTCAACTGCTATATTGGCTATACTACAATGGAACCAAAAAATAGTATCAAGCAAGGAAAAGAAGGAAGGAAACCCCGCACCTTGTCGATTATATTCTCTATGATATCGTCTGACAGGTTCATGCCAGACTCAGCAAGTGTAGCCACCACCATTTGTTTCACCTCCTGCCTCTCGATGAAACCTTGCTGCTTAAGATCATATAGCTGAAACGAAACTGCAAAATAATATTCCCAGTAACGATTAATGAACTTTCATGGATTATGTATAACATAATATGAACATCAGATAATTTGTTATAGATGGGTTCTAGAATCAAGCTTTTGAGATCAGAGACGTACAATCAATCTTGTCATCTATAGGAGCATTTGGATGAAAGACAGAGAGAGCACGAGCAAACTCCTCAAACCCCAGTATTCCATTATGTTTTGTGTCGAACAAATCAAATACCTGTGGCTGGTGATATCATCATATATTTGAACAGGATCTTGGCAAATGGATTACAAAGACCTTAGGATGAAAAAAAAAAAACATACCCGATCTGCAAACAAGCTCTCTTTTTTATTTGTCTTGAATAAAGCTAGTTGAAACTCTTCCTGATACAATTACAACAGACACAAGAAGGAAAATCAGAAAGACGGTCGAAAAGAAGTAGCAAAAATGTGTGATGAAAAAGACAAGTAATTCCAACATACCTTGTTTATTAGCCCATCATCAATCACAGCACTGCTGATTTTCTTAAACAGCTCATAGAGAGCCTCTATTTCACTCACACTAACTGCAGCCCAACGATTCAATTATCAAAATCTAAATAGAAGATTTGCACTCCTCTTAGTAGAGAGCATCAGCTAGCTGAATCATAAAAGTGAACAAAAAAGAGAGCATGGAAGCTGAGAAAAGATGGAAAAAGAAGGTGAGAGCGTACAAACAGTCTCTCTGGCAAGCAGTTCAGGGTCTCCAAGGCCTCCAGATTGTTTGTATATATCGATATCAAAACACCGAAACAGAGAGGTGCATACATGCTTGAAACCGTCTATGCACTGCGCCATGATATCTCTCGTAAATCAAAACTCTCCATACCTGATAAATAACAGAAAAGAAATGTAAGAACTTTCAAACAAGTTGAAAGAAACTAAAGACATAGAGTAAATGCATATGAATAAGATATATGTACCTTTTAACCATTTCCGAGTTTGTCAGAAAGGCAACGCCTTGTAGACTTCAAAAATACCTGCCATGGAAAGGAATGGAATGTTGTGAGTCATTCATCTTTACTGCATCGAAATGACGATTCTTGTTTGTTGACAGGAGCAAACAAGATTCATTATTTTTACAGATCTAAAGTCAAGATTCATTTTTTTTCGGATTAACCAATGTATTATACTCTTGTTAAAATATCAGAGTCATGGAAGAGACGCAAAAATCTAAATCTACGAAACAGCCCCCAAAACACCGCATTTTCCGTCAGAAACGCATCATGAAGAACGGATAAAACGTTTTCAATCGTTAGAAAAAATAATAGTGAGGATCGAAACCTGAATCTAGTCGCGAAATGAAGAAACATATAAGTGTGATTAAACTAGGGAGAAAAAAAAAAGCGATCCAGCGAGTTTAGATTCAAAATCGTCGGATTCAGATACAACAACTCATAGAATCTCTTTAAAATAACTTCGAAACCAGCACAGAGATCTATGAGCTCGCAAAAAAATTCCAGCAAATACGAATTGATAATTAGTTGCTTGATTCTCAATCTCAAAATTTAATGCGATTTTCACGGAATACACACACGAGATAACGAGGAAGAAGCGACCGACGACGAAATCGTAGAAAAGGGAGCAGAAATGAAGAAAAAGCCTTACGTCACGGCCGATGAAGAGCCTTCCTTGCGGTGGCTCCGGCAGTTAAAGCTGACGATGGTTGCGGTGGGAGACGCGAATAACGCTTATTGGTAATGGTAAGTGAGAGAAAAGCAGACACGATTTTCTCTATAAGCAGAATGAATAATATTGCAGAAATTTAAATATGCAGTGTAAGAAAACACCAAAATAGTTTTTTTTGTTGGCATTTTTTATTATAATTTTTATAAGAAAATAAATAATCAAAATTTATTTATTTACTCGATGTTGATACAGTTGTAAAAGGAGTGATAAAAATGGCTTATTACATTCACTTAGTGGAGCCTGTGTCCATTATGCGCTGTATCCAAATCCTCGTACACGACGTCGTCTCATCTTGTCTCAGTCTGGCTTGTGCCTGTGTCCGTTGTTGCATGGTTTGGTCTTTCGGTTTGAATACGAGGATTACAAGATGAACTTAAAATGTGTAAATAATTATTTGAAACATTATAAATTTAAAGAATAAATTATTTGGGACATCAAAGATAAAAGAAATTTTTAAATTTTTTTTTTAAGAGATTGAATACGATCAATAAGATCCGCGTCCCATTTTTTCGGACCATAACCGTTTACGGTTAATATATTTTCGCACGAATCTTTTATGATCCGATTTCAATTCATTTAATAATGATCCGAGATTATATCAAACGTGAGTTAGAGTAGATATTATCATTTGATGTAACTTGCAGTAAAAATTATATGTGGTATTACAATTGAGTTGCAGTAGATTTTTATGTGATAAATTTGTAGTAAAAATATGAGTTACATTTTTGTCAAAAGAACTGATTAATAACTTTTATGATGTTAAGTTGCAATATGTATTATTAAAAATAATTTTAATTTAAACTAGTGATAATTATATTTATTATAAGTTTAATAATTAGAAAAAATTAAATAAAACTAGTTTTGTGATTTAATATATTGTTACGTAATACTTATATAAAATAGTTTAAAAATATAACAAATAAAATCAACAATTAAAATAATACATGAACAATTATTTGAATTTTTTTGAATTACCCAGTTAACTAAAAAAGATCCAAGATATGATTTGTTAAAGATATTTGTTATTGTTTATTTTTACGTGATAAAAATGATATTGTTGATTTTTAATCATTGGAGATATTTTATGAAAAAATAAACAGAAAAAATCGTTGGAATATAAAAATAACAAAAAAAAAAACTATTTTACAAAGAGCATACCTCAAAATTGTATATCAACCATACCACATTTATAACTCAAACTTAACATCAAAGTTGTTACAAACTTTATAATTGGTAACATTTTTGGATTATCTTTTAGTTATGCCAATAACTCAAAGTAAATCAATGATACTTCAAACTACCAATCATATATACCAAGCCAAGAAAGAATCTTCCAATTATCTATTATATTTAACCCACCAAAATAATGGAACAAATATCATTTAATATATTAAATTATTTTGGTAAATAATTCTCATTCTAAATATTCGAGACCAGTCACTCTGTTTCTCTAAAAGATATCAAATTCGGATAGTCTTTTGGTCGAGCCCTCTTTTTTCTATTTTGATCGCTAATCTTTTCTTATGAAAAAGTGATGTCTCCTTTTCTCTTCCGTTGATTGGCCTATGAATTAGGTTTTGGGTGAAGTGTCTTCTCATGGGTGAAGGCTACTGGTGGTGGTCTAATTTCAGAGGATTAAGAGGAAGGTTTGGCCAATTTGATTTCGGGGATGGAGTACATAGAAATCTGTTTACAAGGGATTTCTGAGAATGTAATCGAGCGATGGAACTAAGTAAAATCCGTAGACTAAGTTTTGATTCATCGAAATTTCATATCGGAGCTATGCGGCGGAGAAAACAACCGGCAATGCTCTTCTTTCCTTTGCAAAACAAATGTTGGACACATGTCAGTGACATCAAAATCCTTTTTTCTTTTTGGTTTTTGTAGTACTCCGTATGTTCAAAATTAATCCAATTTAAAAAAATTTCATACATATTAAGAAAATATATTTAAATTTTATTATAAATGCATCATTTTTTTTATTAACAATTTTCCATAACTCTAAATCAATAGTATACAATTATTTTTTGAAGTTTACGATTCAACATCAATAACTAATAAAAAGACATAAAAAGCTAAAAATTTGAAGTTTTTGAAACAAATTCTTTTGTTTTTTAGAAATTGGATTAATAAAGAACAAATGGTGTAATTTTATTAGGGTTAATGTATAGACTGTAATGTTGGAAAGGTTTGGGCTATGTTTCCCCCTTTCCCTTCTTGTATTGCCTATGTTTAAGCTTTTAGTGGATCATATTGCCAACCAAACAGAAACAATCTGGAAACCACAAATATACCCAACATTAGCTTAAATATGAGGTTTAGATTGTAAATTCAAGTTGGATTGCTTACAAACAAAATCTTTTTTATAATGCAATTTTATATAGATGAAAAGAAAGCAAACAAAATTTATGGAAACAGTGTGAAACTGTGAATGATCCAATGAGCAAGCAAATCATATAAACTGTCTTTACCTTCAACGTTAAAATTCAAATCTTTTGACGTTTCACGCACGGTACAAGCTCAAATCTTCTAAATTATCAACTTTAACAGATTTATACTTACGGTTATATCAAAATTTTCATAAACTTCATTACAAATTTACAATGGTTGATTATATTTTAAAATATAAAAATCTGAAACAAATTGATCATATATGAGATATGTTGTTTTTGTACATTTTCAGGTATAGTTAGGTGAGCTCCTTTGTACACACAAAAAGAAAATGACACTCCCACAAGTAACCAAAAAAGAAAAAAACTTTTAACAAAAAAAGAAAGTAACCAGAAAAAAAAAAAACGCAAGTATGGAACTTGGTCGGAGATTCAATCTTGCGACTCGTGTCTCGTTCTGATTTTTAGTTGGGGAGATCTTGTTTGCAGAGAGGACAACAAGAGATGATACGTAGCCATTGATCTACGCATTTGAGGTGAAACCTATGCGAACATGGAAGCTTTCTCACTTCTTCTTTATCTTTGTACTTTGCCAAACATATGCAACATTCCTGAAAATAAATTCCATCACCTTCAAAAACTCAATACTCCCATTTTTTGCAATCTGAATGTCGCATCCGGTGGTTTCAATTTTGATATCAAGAATTTTCTTACAGTTTTTACGGGTAAACAATCCATAGAAAGATTGATTTCTGACTACTTGACTTATTTCAGACCTCAGATAAGAGCTTACCGGATCATTGTTTCCTTGAGCAGAATCAGAAGTTTCATCAATGAGTTTGTATTTCCAACTGGGGAGACTGGAAATTTGATCATCTGAAGCTCCTTTACTGGAAGATCCAATGTTCATGTTGTAACCGAGGAAGCTACTAATGAGAGGCACAACACAACAGAGCAGGAGGAAGAGAAGAAATGGGAAGGAGTAACAGAGAGCGTTCCAAGCGAGAAGGGAGATGCAGAGGACATGAAGGTTTGGAGCATATTGGAAAGAACCGAAACGAGATTCAAAAACCCATACATTACCTATCACAAACCAGATCGCAAAGAAAAGCTCTAGCGATGTTCGGCATCTGTTCATCAAATGTGAGCACCTGAAATCACACAGATAGAATCTGTTATTTGATTATGGTCTTGGAATAGAAAAAAAAATAAAGGTAGAATTTTGCTGTAACCTAGTCTCTTCTCTGCTTCTCTGTTGCTGCTCAATATCGTCGAAGCTAAATCCATTTCCTTGGCTAGTGTCTTGCTGACGATACCGACCATATAATAGCATAAGATTGAGCAGACATCCGACGTTGTAGCCGGTGATCCATAGCCTCATGGGCCAAACAGGCCTCTCGTTTTTGGACAAAGCTAATGTGAATGTTATCACAGTGATCTGTACAAGTAAAGCGATGAGCTCTGATATCATCCACGTGATAGAATTGAAAGGATTGGTGCCAAGATCAGATCTTGAGCCGTTCTGGTAATGAAATACTCTTCTCAAGAAAATGAACCACCTTGCTCTAGATAGCCTCATGGCCAGTCTCATCAAGAAGGAAGATGGAGAGCTCTCGGGAGCTCTGTGAGTGTTTTCATGATCCCGTGGCGTGGAATCTAGGGAAGAAGATGAAGAGACAGTGATGGATATAATAGCTGATGATTGCAACTGAGAGGAATAACGGGTACTCATATCGGAATTTTTAAGCTACGAGTCAGAGAGAGTTAGATTCGATCTCTCTTTTGGGACCTGAGCAAGAACAAATAAAAAGGATTAAATCTGGAGTTAAATGAACTTGTAAACACATGGATACTTGAGTGTGAGGCTTTGTATGAATTACCTTATTTTTCACTCAGTGAAACAATCTGAGATGTCTTAGAATTCTCAAGGTCGAAACAGAGGAAAATAGCCAAAGACTTGAGAACAAACGATAAGATCTCCTTAAAAATAAAAGGGTTTGTTTTGGTATGAAGTGAAGAACCAAGATTAGAAGGAGAGATGAAGAAGAAAGGAAGGTGTAGTGGTAATGTCAGAGAAGGTGAAGGATGGCGGCGAAGAATAAACCAGAAAATGGATCTTTGCTTAGGTTTGAAGAATGCAGAGGCAGAGAAAGAGAAGCTAACCGTTGTTAGCCTATAAAAACCGAACAACCTCAGTTTTTGTCTTTCAAGCAATACTCTGACAACAACCGCTGCTTTAACCCTAAGTCGAAATATATTTAAGAATATTTGATTATATCTCCAAACCAAATTAAAATAAATAAATCAGGGTTGACTTCAGTAAACCCGTGAACTATTGAATCCCATTCTCTATCCACCCAAATTTTTAGACTCGTTACTTATCCACCCATACTATTTAAATCAAATTAATTTCACAAATTTAATAAAATATGCTTAATTGCGTTTAGTTAACTAAAATGCGTTTGAAAAATTGCGTTTGCCCATGATCCGACCCGAAACCATGTTGTCCGACCCTAGAATGTTAAAACCCCAAACCCTAAAATTTCCAAGCCCCACAAAATAATCTTCATCGACACGATACTTTGTTTCGACAAAAGACAATCAACATAAGCAGTAAAGGAGAGCGAAATCGAGGAGATATAGTTGAAGGGTTCTTCGTTTTGCATCATCATTATCGTGATGGATAATGAAGATTTTCATCTCGCCAATGTTCCTAGGTGATTCTCTAGTTATAATAAGATTCTAATTTTGCCTCCATGAGAGATTTGTGTCATTTGGCTTTTAATACATGGTCTTCATTATGGGTTGCTCATTCAACTTTCAGCAACGATGATGAAGATACAAAGCTATTAGTTATTACACATGTTGAGACGAATAAAATTGGTTGAGAAGAATAAAGTTTCAGCCATTGAATATATCACCATATGTATTTTTATCAATTTGTTTCAATATTTGGTTTGTTTGTTGTTACAAGGAGAATGCGAATGATAGAGAAAAAGAATATGAAAGTGAGAAGCAAAAAATAGAGCATGCTAAAAACCGATTTAGAACAGAGGATGGAGATAAAAACGTGAATGCTAATGAGGAAACTAAGAATGCTGAAGATAACAACGGTGAAGATGATGAGTTTGTAGATCGATATGAGCATGAGATTGAGGAGTCGGTTGCTGACTTTGTTGATGAGGAGTTTATTGGCCGTAATTCTATTCCCGAAAGCTTGGATGAAGATGAGGACGACTTGGTAATAAGAGATAGAAGAATGAGAAAGAGATCAAAAGATAAGCTAGCTTTGGGAACAACTTTCTATTTGGGTTTTGAGTTTAAAGAGGCGGTGTTAGGGTATGCTCTTAGCAAAGCAAAGAACATTAGGCAAGATAGATGGGATAAAACAAAGCTTAGCTTTAAGTGTGGAATTGGAAGCAAATGTAAATGGCGGATATATTGCTCTTATGATAAGTCGAGTCAAAAGTGGTTGGTGAATTCTAGGTACAAGTATCACAGTTGTACTCCTAATGGGAAGTGTAAGCTTCTTAAAAGTCCGGTTATAACGACTTTTTTTTTTGGACAAACTGAGGGAAGATAGTAAATTAATGCCAGAAAAAATTTAAGAGCAGATCAAGGATATCTGGAAATTAGTGGCGTCGAGAAATCAATGCCAAAGAGGAAAAGACTGCTGGCTTTGGCACGACTTGAAAAGGAGTACGAAGAACATTTTGCTCATCTCCGCGGTTATGTGAAAGAGATACTTGGTACAAACCCGAGATCAAGTGTGGTACTTGAAACTACACCTAATGCTGCTGGTTTAGATGTATTTAATCGGTTCTATGTCTGTTTTGAAAAAATTAGATCTACTTGGAGAGGGTATTGTCGGCCAATCATAGGGCTGGATGGCACTTTTTTAAAGATCTATGTGAAAGGTGTACTACTTACTGCTGTAGGTCATGATGCAAATAACCAGATTTATCCGATTGCTTGGGCCGTTGTACAAGCTGAGAATTCAAATAACTGGTTATGGTTTATCAAGCTTATCAAGGCTGATTTAGGTCTTGGAACTGGCAGCAACTTCGTTCTTATCTCTAATAGCTCAAAGGTAAGCATTTAATTATCATTGTACCTTTATCAAATACTTTTAGTTCTTATATAAATGATCTTTTGGAATTTTAGGGACTCATTAGTGCAGTAAAAGCTGAATTACCAATGGCGGAGCATAGAAGGTGTGTGAAACATATTGTTGAGAATTTGAAGAATAAACACAAGAATAAAGATCTTCTGAAGCTAATGGTTTGGAATTTGGCTTGGAGCTACAGCCCTACTCAATTTGATAAGAATCTCCAAAAGATGAAAGACTATAGCATGGCCTTGTATGAAGACGTGATGAAGGAGGATCCAAAGTCTTGGTCTTTGGCGTTTTATAGGCTTGGAAGCTTCTGTGAGGACGTAGACAACAATTCAACTGAGTCGTTTAACTAAACTATTACCAAAGCTAGAGGTAAGGCAATAGTACCAATGTTGGAAACAATTAGAAGGCAAGCAATGCTCAGAATCGCAAAGACAAACAAGAAATCTTTGAGACGGCAGGAGAGGTATACAAAATATGTTGTCGAAATGCTTGAATCAGAAAAAGAGGATGCAGAGAAGTGCAGAACGATTCCTGCTACTCATGGAGTGTTTGAGGTTGTTCTTTTTGGAAATTCTTATGATGTCAACACTACAAGGAGGACATGTTCATGTGGGAAGTGGCAAATCACAGGAATACCATGTGAACATGCTTATGGTGCAATGATAGATGCAGGCTTAGATGCAGAAAATTATGTCTCAGACTTCTTCTCCACATTTATGTGGCAAGAGACTTATAGTGAATCCATCAACACAGTAAGAGGACCACGTTTCTGGATGAGAGGTACTTTCAAATTAATAACCCCACCTCCAGAACCCACACTTCCTGGGAGAAAGAAAAGGAAACAAACCAAGTTTTCGAGAAAGAAAGGCAAACATGAATCACCAAAGAAGAAGAAGCAGAAAGAAACACTTGGAAGGGCTGGCCGCACCATCCACTGTTCAAAATGTGGTGCACCTGGACACAATGCAACTGGCTGCAAGATACACCCGAAGAAAAAGATGAAGATGCTGCACCCGAGGAGCAGGTATGATCCAGTTCTGTTTGAGACGTGTGATTTTTATGTTTTCATCTTCGTAGCTAATTCATTGATTTTGGTACTGATTTGTGTTCTCCCCAGTTCTTATAATATTTTTCTTGGATATTTATGCTTAAGCAATTTTAGGAGCGATGTTGTTTCTAGTTTTTCGAGCAATTCTTGAATGTATGCTTATATTTTCTGTTTTTATCTTTCTGAAAAAATCAATTTTATTGCTTCATTGTAAACAAACAAAAATTAGTATACAAAGTAAAAAAAGAGAAGATGATGATAAACGATAAAATCAGTATATATTCAAATTAGAGTTATGTAGTTTTCATTCACAACATAACACGAAGAATCTTTTTTTTCTCGGTTGGGATGGGTGGGTTAGTTTCGGGTCGGGTGGGTAAACACAATTTTGTAAATGCATTTTAGTTGATTAAACGCAATTAAATAGATTTTATTAAATTTGTGGAATTAATTTGATTTGGAAAGTATGGGTGGATTAGTGATGAGTTCAAAAGTTTGGAGGGATTAAGAGTGGGATTGAGTTGTACAGGGGGTCTACTGTGAGCTTGTCTTTTTATCTGTAATTTCTGCTTAATATAATAAACTGGTAACGCATTCTAAATCATTTTTTACATTGTTTAAAATCCTTTCTTCTTAAACTCAACAGAAGTCTTTACACAATATTATTATGGCCACCAAACCATTTGGCAGCAAGCGTCACACTCACTTGCAGGTCTGAGAAACTCCAGAGCAAATGTTCAACTGCAACAAGGTTTTAGAACACAGGGCAGCCCTTAATGAAAATCCCTTTCTCTGTTGGGCAATCCGCCAAAGGGCAATGGTCTGTGTTCTCACTCCCCCACCAATTGGGTAAGCTTATGTTATTGTTCTGTAACACAAAGTAGATCAACACTCCCATAATCGCAGTGCCTCCATCAAGAGCTGCAGAGAGGATGTAGTTATGTCTTGCCCACCATCCCTTGTACTTCCTGAAGATATAGTAGTTGAACACGACTCCAACAATCATCCACGACCAGTAATGCACAGCCTTGGCCATTGGCATCGCAAGAGCCGCTGAGAAGATCAAGGGGGTATGAATCTGCCGTATCCACTTCTTCTCTGGATATTTCCTTGCAAAGAACCACACTGGGACAGGAGCAAGGAAGCCAATGAGGAAGAACCAGTTCATTCCTGGGTAAACACCTTTACTTGTGAACATCCTTCCAGGACCTATGACTCCCCAAATGATTGACGCGTGGTAGAACACTTCGTCCCCGGGGCAAGTCCACGGGCTACTCTTTGGGAGCTTATCTGTGTTACAGATGTTTTCGATTGAGGAAAGTAGCCACCATGTGGTCCCGAAGCTCACAGTTGAAGAAACCATAGTTGCAACGAGCTGAACGAGGAACATAGATCTCGGAGGAATCTTCATGTAGTGGCCAAGTTTGAAGTCTCCTACAAGGTACAAGGCTTGGGATAGACTCACGTAACCGTAAGTCTTGAAAGTCACATTGGCAAGTGGCTTTCCCGGGTACATGTACCCAATGATCAGTTCTGTTATCACATTAAGACCCATTTGTTTGTTTGTAGTCGCTAGGATTACTCCAATAGGCAAAGTGAAGGAAAAGGCGATGGCGCAAGCCAGTAGAAGTCCCCACCACGGAAGCTGAAGTTGTTTGCCAAATCCCTCACATGCGTAAAGAGCTATCACAAAGGAAACAACGAGAACCGCAATGAACCACCATTGAGGTACTTCCTTATAGTTCTTCTTCATCAGTCTTGCATGGACATCTCCAAACTTGTCCTTTGTCGCCGATGTCACCTTCTTCCACATCCCCCAGATGAACCTTCAAGAAAACAACAACAACAACCCAAAAAAAAAAAGATTTGTCATGGAAACTGATGAATTGATCTATATTTTGAGATGCAGAGTAGATGAGACAAAAGATTCTTACTTTCCGTCAAAGAGGGCAACGTGAGAAATGGTTGCGGCAAGGGTACCAAAGCTGAGTCCATAAATCAGAGCAAACAGAACGCTAAGGTAAAGCTTGCTATAGCTTTCGTAAGCGGGAAGATCAATATCGAATGTTTTCTGGTTGAGGATACGAGTAAGGTTGTAACGATGACCGGTGTAATCAAATGGCCGAGAGGTAAACAAAGGAAACTTCTTTGCCTCGTAAGCGTTGGTCCAGTAGAAGATAGGAAGGATGATGTAGAAGAAGATGACAAAGCCACCAAAGAAATTGGCTATAGCGAAGAACGGTGTGGCTAAAGGACTGCCTAAGAAACCTGCGACCGTGGACCAGTCGAGACCGAACGAGCCAATGCCGAGACCGTTCCGGCCTGAACCGATCTGTTGAGCAGTCACGGAGCGTGTCCATATCCAGCAGACGAAGGAGAGAGACGAGATGGAAGGGAAAAGATAGCCAGGGACTATGTAGTAAACGAAGCTTGCGAAGAAGACTTTTAGGAAGAATCTAAGCCTTGTTTGTTGGCCTTCACGCTTCTCCTCCTTCTCATGTAAAGCTCTAATCCATACAATTTCATAAACCAAAGTAAACACATTTTATAATTTCGTGACAGTTAAATTTAAAAATGTAAATTTCTTTAACTGGAGAAAGAAAAAAGAACCTAAAGAGAGAGACTTGAACAAGATTTGAAGGCCACCACATGTAAGGTGAGTCCACCAGGAATTTTCTGAACATACCCGCCCATCCGTATCCCAACAACTATAGGACAAAAATAAAAAATATAACTTAGCTGTTACAAAAATAAATTATTTAATTTATGAAATGTATAGTGTACAGTGTATACCTGAGTGGTTTGCAGAAGCAACATAGCGCCGACGGGATTGAGATTCCGGTGGTAAAATGCTTTAACGATGGTGATAATGCTGGTCGCATAAACTCCCCCTGCTCCGGCACTAGCGAATATAGTGATTAATACATGTTCTTTCATGTTGAATGCTCCAGGGTTCAACGAACATGACCAATTTGTACCGGGTAACCGAAATTTCCTCGCCGGTAGTGTCGTGGCCATGAGCTTTCCTAGTGGAAGAGTGACGATCTGAGCCACGACTGCAGATACCGACAGCTGGTTCGACCGGTAACCGAAGAATTGGTTCACGAAAGCGAGTACCACGCACGACAACATTCCTAAGAACCATGTACGAAACGTTAAGACCGGCTGAGATGGATCGTCGGTTATCGGCACGGTAAACCGGACTTCTTCTATTGGATTGTCGTTCTCCTCCTCTTTTTCTTCATCTGCACCGGCCAAAAAAAGAGATGTTAGCTAGACCAAAATCGGTTTAATCAGAACCAACCAAAATTGTATAATTAATGTAGACTTAGGTTCTGCTATGATGATCTAGGACAGAGCCGATATTTTATTTACCTGCTATGACGATCTTGGACTCCAACGTCTGCTCCGGGGGCTTTGAAACTTCGAGAGAGCTTACCATTTTTTTTATCTTCTTCCAAAAATAATTATCGAATCCTGAAGCTGGCTCTGGTGAGGATAACTCGCCGGAGAACTGAAAACTATATGATAATTTTCTTGCAAACCAACCTGTGTTAATGACCTGCTGCCACTAAAAGAAGTTTCTCTGCGGAATTTTCAGGAAAAAACTCACTAAAGAAAAAATTAATCTTTTTTGTTTGTTTGTTTAAGATACTATTAAGAGGATGTCGTATTAGAGAAAATACTTTCTAACATGTAGAGTGAAAGGAGTCTTGATTTTCGATGAATTTATAAGAAATTAAAAAATCGACAAATGTCTGATTCGTTGAAGGTAAGGTTGCTTCAGTGTAAATAAACGATTTCAATATGTGGTTTGAAGATTCAATATGTGTTTTTTAACATTAAAAACCAAAAAAAAAATAAACGATTTCAACTTGGAGGTAAAAATGTAAAAAATATTTACTTCGAGTATGAAGGTGGATTCTATATCTAGTATCTTAATAAAACAGGTACTTTAACCAAAGAACTAAAAAGATACTAAATATAGCAATTCTATGGCATTAAATCATTTACAGATACAGATACAGCTACTCTAGATTGCATAGCTTTGAATTATTTTGTTTCTTATTCACTTTGTAGCTTTGATTTGA